>JBCAUA010378174.1:0-18412 GCA_038406235.1 Peronia verruculata | reverse complement strand
CCTGAGTGCCGCTGTCCGGGCAAAATTCCCAAATTCCAAATTTCTACCCACAAAATTTCTCAGCAAAATTGGCAACTCCTACAAGCCGAGATAATCCTGTCTCTTAGGATTGAAAGGCTTAAGAAAAACATCAACATAGTGGTGGTTATCTCAGCTGTCCACAACCGTTGTCAAAAAATAACATAACACGTTTGAGTTATGTGATATGTTGTTTGTTTTGGCGTGGCTTGTTTGGCTTTGTATGTATGTGTGTGGATGCATGTGTATGTTGCGTGCGTGCGTGCGTGCGCGCTTCTTTTTGTCAGCCTAACCATCTCTGGGTCGAAAGACTTGATGGAAAAAATGGACGGGCGGGGCGGGGGGGGATCATTAGGATATTATATACCCAATATGAGACATCGTCAAGGGGTCTATACTGTTATACTGGACTACAGACTCATGACGTCACCTTAACAAAACACCATGTGTCTAGCGTGCCAGTACTGGGCGCTATGGCCACTGGGGTTAGACTTACTATTGCTGTACGTGAGTTTCGTTGAGTTTTGAAATAGTTTACAAGTGGTAACATAACAACAAGTGTTAACGTTAACTAGGTTTCTTGCTCCACGGGCATGGCTGCTCATTCGGCACGCATGGTGTCATCAGTCTCTAGTTTTGTAGTGCTATAATGATAAAAGCTTCTTGGCCATAACTAATAACCTAGAAATAACTCTGTACACATTTTAGTCACTCTGTAATTCCTGAGTTATGTTTCTTAGATCTATCGATTGCGTCCCCGATATCTTTGACTCAAATTGCCTCCTGCTTACTACAATTCTCCTGTCGTGGTCTAACTAAAACAATTTTATTATGCATCCGTTTGTAGGTCTTGTTGATTTCGCTATTGTTGATGTTTCTATTGTTGTTATTGTTGCTGTTGTTATTGTTGTTGTTGTTCTTGTTGTTGCTATCCTCTCTGTCTCTATATCGGCTGGACTTCAGTTCCTGCTCCGGTTTTCCAATACTTCGACCCTGCGATCCATGACAAAATATAATCTTTAGTAACACAAGAACAGACCCCACGGCCTCCGTGGGAGATTTTTCTAAAGTATAGTCCTGCGACTCACAATGTATGGCAAAGCGTGTGCACGTAGATGTTGATGTTATGGTTGATTTTGGTTTGAAGGTTACTCAAAGAAAACGTGTTTTGAGCGCATGCTACTATTGAACGTACAATTTCAATCAAGCACTCTATCTCGTATGTTATTCAATTATTATCGCATTTTTAGAAGAATGTCTAAGATGATAAGCTTTTTTTTTTTTTTTCGGGTTTTTGTACCATAGAAACACAGATTCATATCGAACAATGCTGTGTGCCAGATTTCGGACGGATCCGTTCAACAGTTTTCGAGTCCATAAGCCTATAGTGGGTTTTCTTGCAATTTTTATACTATCGATGTCTTTGCCCCAGAATTAAATTGTTTTAATTTTTCCTTGCATGTTTGTGTGATTGTCAGTGTGTCTGCCTGTAAGTCTGTCAATTTGTTTGTCCATCCGCTGCATGCCTGTCTGTCTTTCATCCTATCGATCTGTTTGTCTTGTCTATCTACGTGCTTGTCTGTCTTTCTGTTTATCTGTCCGTCCGTCCATTGTCCTATTTATATGTCTGTGAATCTGCCCATCATTAAGTACAACCTCTTTTAGAACTCTGCTCTAAATCTATCTGTGTTGATGTTACTTCATTTACATCGCTTCTTATTCCTCTACCACTTTTCATTTCTCCTTCCTACCCGACTGTTTAAAGACTTTTCACGGCTTATTATATTCCCATCTGTAACTCTTTCAGTTTTCCGAAATGTCACCTTCAGCGGTAATCAATCATTTTCGGGTTTGTTAAAAAGTAGCAGTATTACAATATGACGCAGTTTCCTATGCAGCCGCCACTGGCACTCAATGGCTTGCCTCGCACTGTGACGCTATTAACTGCACTGACCTGTCATCGGACTCGCGCAGACCCCACGCAAAGACTGATGACGTCAAACACAGGATTATATGCTTTTGGGGCTCGGACGCCATGAGAATACGATATCTAATGTCCTCTGACTAAACCCGTTGGTCCAAAAAAAAAAAAGGCAGAGATAAGTTTACAGTTTTAGAATCTCTCGTTTAACCTATAGGAACATTATTATATAATGTCGATTTTAAGAAGGAAGAATGCTATATGACCTGTTTTAATTTTGTGGAAGGTTGAAAATCTACTAGGAGAGAGTCCACGGCCTTCGACTGATACTTTTTCTTCTTTCAATATAGGCCAAACCTTTACTAAACAACGACTCAAAATCTATGGCAAGGGTGCTCACCTCGCTGTTGTAACTGAAGGTTACTCAAAGAAAACGCGTTTGGTGCTTTGAATGAGTCATTCTATTGAAGGTACAATTCGGATCAAGAACACTCTCGGGAGTTTTGTATTCAATTATTATCACCTTTATGGAATAAAGTCAAAATAGTAAGCTTTTTTTCGGCTTTATGTTAGTGGAAACACAGATCTTCATGCAATAACGCTGTAAGCCAAATTTCATATGCATACATTCAATAGTTCTCGAGTCCATAAACCTTTTATGGGTTTTGTTGCAGTTTTATGGCATAGTAATGTGAATTTTTCTAAACTGCCACAGAAAAGGTATTGTCACAAGAAACGATACAGCAGACTGCCTTAATATATGTTTATAATTTTATATAAAGATTATTGTATGAGAAGGTGAAGAAATAATTATGATAAGGATATTGGTGGAAAAATACCAATAAGCTGTGATGAGTTTTTCCGTTTTGTTTCACTTTTTTCCCCCTTTCCTAAAGGTGTTCTGTCGACGTACGTTAGAAAAGGGGGACCTAGTCTCCTTGCAAAGCTCGACAGAAGATTGCTATAATCGGTCTATTTGACAGAGAATGTCCCAAGCTTTCAGAGCGTTCCATTTGGTCGGCGCTCGGTGACGCGGGCGAGATCGATAACAAGATTTATCGCTGATCGAAGCCTTGATGAATTGGCCCAATTTACACTCTTGCAGTTCCCCATGATTGAACCTTTTCGATCTAGCACTCGATTGGTGTGGGGGCTCTGTTTTGTCGCCCGTAATTTTTTATTGCATTGAGATGAGGCTTTCATTGGAAATGTGAATTGAGTGCTTTGATGAAGAAATGGGTCATTTGGTAGAAAAAATATTAATTTATGAAATCATCAAGAACAGGCAGAATAAAAAGAAGAAAAAAAAAAAAAGACAAGCGTAAGAAAGAGGAAAAGAAGAAAAGGAAGGTGAAGAATAGGCAAAGAATCAGTTAAAACGGGAGGAAAATACTAAAACTAGCAAACGTCAAGATATATTGCACTTTATAATAAAGTGCAATGTTCCGAGAATTTGTTGCATGCAAGAACTGATCCTAATTGTGAGCCATATTTTTATCAAGCTGAGGCAATGCTTCCTAAGCCTACCTTGTTCTAGTGCTATTTATGACGCGTTTGTCTGTCTGCACGTGGGTGCAAATGAAGACCACAGGGGAAAATGACGATAGTCACAAAAGACGTGTTTTATGTAAAATGAATTTGAAGATTTGAAAGTGTGTGATTCTTGTTTAAGAAATATATCATTGTATTTTTTTATGCATAGCATTACAGTCGCCTTTAGATCAGGGCAGACAGAAGACAGGAAACTTCAGTAGGAGGGCTACTGGTAGGGCAGATAACCACAAAAACTGTATTTTTATGACTACTGTCATTTTTCCCCTGTGATCTTCAGATGTAAATTGCCTATAATTTTATACTGGGTCACATCAACTCGGAATGGCGTTTCCTTTTGACGTCAAATAAATGGCTGCACTCACTGCAGATTCCTCAACACACACACACACACACACACACGCACGCACGCACGCACGCACGCACGCACGCACGCACACACACACAGTTTCTGGTTTGCAACTAGAAGGCCAACGAACAACAACACGCAGCATTTACAACATCAACAAACAACTTTTTGCAACATCTGCAAGACCAACAAACAGTCACAAAGCAATAGTTACAAGACCGACAAAAACAATGCACTGCAATTTGACAGAACCAATATACAACTACATTCCAACATTTACAATAACGACCAACAGTAACTTACTTCAGTGCAGCGGTTGCAATACCAACAAGCAAACAACTACATTTGGACCACCAACAAACAATTTCTCTGTAACAGCTTCTTCCAAGAACAACAACAACTACATTACAACATCGCTACAATAAGCAACTCGCTGTGACAGTATTCAAGACCGACAAACAACTTCACTAAAATGTCTACAAGAGCAATTACCACTGCAAAGTTACAGAGCCAACAAACGACTACATTGCACTATTTTATAGAGTCAACAAACAATTGCAATAGACAACATCGATATCATTCAACAAAGCACAAACACACATCAACACAAGCAAGGCCAAGGTCGCTGTTTTGGTAACTCAAAATTGGTTTTTTAATTCTCTTTACAACAGTTGAAAAGTAAGTCATATATTACATATGTGGCTGTACACGAAACAAAAACCAAACACTAGTTCTGACAGAGAAAATGTGTAAGACCAACTCTGTGAGGAGGATTTTAGGGGATAAGGGAGAGGTGGGGGAGTGGTGGGGGAGGGGGAGAATAATAATAATAATAATAATCAGGGGAAGAGGTTGATGCATACAAAAAGAGCGTGGGATGATAATAATACATTGTTTTGTATTTATAGTCGAAAGGAGTAGGGGAAAAAACGGCAACAAAAATATAAAATCGGAACATTATGATAATAATTAGTCTATTTAGTTAAATAATAATAATAATAACATTAATAATAATAATAATAATAATAATAATAATAATAATGGTTATCGCTCTGATAGTGTAGGAAGTTCGAAATAGAAAGTTTGCAAGTTGTAAGTCCGTGCAGATTGAAATATCTTCATAATCCCCTAAAATCTGTATCAACGTATATTTGAAAAGAATAGAAAAAAAATATTCACATGAATTCTGTTACGCAGTGTCAGAATAAATATCTAAGCAGCTTCCTTACTACTTATGCATAAATTATGTTGCGTGATAATTAGTGAGACTTAGAGCTTAATACTTCTTCTTCTCAGATATGCAGATTAAAACCACAAGTATACGTACTCTGTAGTTTAACGGCTATTTTTCTGTATTTCCATGGTTTTTACTTTTAAATGTCATATCTAAAGGTCCCACAGAAGTTTACAGGTACATGTACATTTAAATATGCATAAATTTTCTCCATAAAAATTCGGAAAAAAAAATAAAAAAAGATGAACAATAAAACAGAAAAATTGAAAATAATAATAATAATAATAATAGTACAAAAGCAGTGTGCATATGAGGTTGCTTTCTATAGAAAGCAAAAGTTGGATATTCAGAGTTAAGACCAAAAAAAAAAAAAAACATCAAACAAATAAACAAACAAACAAACAGGTGTTACATTGCAAGAGGTATAAAAAATATAGAAACCTTAGTGATGGAGAATCTCAAAATGAAGGTCAAGGAGAAACGATCACGTTGTACAGAATGCAGGCAAAAACATCGTAAATTTGCCAACCACGGAGTGAAATCACCGACTCCACTTCCAACCATATAGGGTAATTAATAGATAAATAAAGTAATCTATCACATTATAACCAGTAGAACAACGAGACATTTTGTTACTCTTTTTCTTTCCCTATCGTCCGATTCCACCTGACTTTTATTCTCTCTCTCTCTCTCTCTCTCTCTCTCTCATAAAATATTTTTCTGCCCTTCACGACCATATTTTGACATGATCAAGCCCTAAAACCCCTTAGATGCTGAAGAATTCAATACTTTACCTCTGCGCATCATTTGTTTTGCACTATTCCTCCATTTCGTCCTTACTTTGCTGCTTACAATTCAGCACTCGGTTAGAGAAAACGGAAAGATAACATTTTATAGACCTATTCTCTGAACAGCCGAATTCTCCTATAAAAACAAATCAATAACTTTGGAGCTTTCCTTTTTCGCATATAGCTGACAAAACTATCAAGCGGACATAATTATAGAGACAAGGCCATGACGTAATGAATCCGTTCTGAATCTGTCTTTGGGTCAGAACCATGGTCACGTGATAGCTGAGGTCCAATGAGCAGTTTTACAGTCGGCCAGTTACCTCCTGTGGCCAAGTACAAGACGTATACCACAACCAATAAAAGAAAGGAAAAAACCTTTTTCTCTTGTTATTTGAGACCTGAGAAATACAAAATATTGAAAACGTCATATAATTATGATTTTTATATTTTTGTTTGTTTGGTTGTTGTGTTTTTTTTTTTTTTCTTTTCTTTATTGACTCATGGTGATCATTTTTATTAAAAATAGTTTTTTGTTTCGTTACGTTTCAAGCAACAGGAACATTTTTTTTTTTTCTTAAACAACGCGTGTCTTATGTCTCTTGTACCTGGAAAAGGGAGGTAACTTTGCCGAGGGAAAAAAGTGACTGTTAACCCCGGGCCAAATGACAGACTTTCTAAAGGGGAATAATTACTGACACACTCTATCACCGTACTTTAATTTGCTAGACACAGTCATGACCGGGTCAGGAACAAGCACTGCAAAGAACGACGACAACCCAAAGATTTTATACTGATATACTGGAGAACGGACTCATGACGTCACCATCTGAACAAAACACCATGTGTCTAGCGTGCTAATAGTGGGCGCCATGGCCATGGGGTTAGACTTAGTGTTGCTATACGTGAGTTTCGTTCAGTGGTAACAAAACAACAACGGCGTTAAGTGTTAACGTTAAGTAGGTTTCTTGCCTCCATGGGCATGGCTCCGCATTGGGCACGCGTGATGTCATCAATCCACTTTCCAGTATAATAGTATTGCGACAATCACTTTTGCACTCTGTGGTTGAAAACTGACGTCATGAAAAATTCCCCAAACTCAGGTTTAAAGAAAATGTTGTCTCCGTGTCGTATTAAGCGGACATTTATACAAAGCCTTAGTAATCAATCTCTGAAATGACAAGAAGAAACTGCTGGCGGTGCTTGTCAAAGAGAAATATTGGCGCTGATTAAAAACACTTCCCGTTTTAATGCATCAAAATTGAAATACTCTTTCTCCTTTGACTTTTCAAGTTGATATTCCACTTATAAAGAGCAAACTTTACGACTTATATTGTATCAATGAGGTATTTCAAGGTTAGTCACATGGATGGAGGATTGTCACTAACTCGCTGGTTTGTGTACCTGGTCTGTGCATGACAGACAGATGACGCCGAATAAAATGCTTTAAGATATTTCCACACCATAGAAACACACTTATATGAGAGCATGGTTCCGTTGGTCATGTGGCCGATCTCGAAATACTTCATTGTTTATAGAGCAGTGTGCTAAAATGTAAAAAAAAAAAAACAGGCAAGTGACTCTATCATTGTGGTAGGGAAACTCTTCAGGTGGAGCAAGACAAGTGACGGTTTTCAGAGGAAGAGTAGGTTCTTTCATCAGATATTTCGGCCTTTTACTTCCTGACATCTTCCAGACCCGAGCCACAGCGAATTCATGAGTCCCGGTGTTCGTCACCCAACTTTATCTCCCCCCCCCCCTCCCAGAGACTCGCTGGGATTCGAACCAACACCAAATTCGACTGAGCAAAAACCTGGAAATCCCAGCCGGAGTGTTTGTACCCCTTTGCTTAAAATAGAACACTCACTTGATGTTTGTAACCACTCCGAGAACACTTGGCACCGGTCCCGTGCATTTTTGTCTTTCTATGTCAATGACAATGAACCCACTTCTAAAATTAGACGGGGATTTCCAGCCGTTCGCTAAGTCGGAACAAATCTCTTCAGAACGAACTAAATCTACAACACAAAATTAATGACATTAACTGATGATATTGTCCACGGATCGATCGTTTAAATCAGACGTTCTCAGCCTATAGGCTTTTCTCGAACTGCAAAGTAATAACAGAAACAGAGATTGATCTTGCCCAAAACAACATTTGCGTAGTCCTTCTGATCATTCTTAAGGTTTGCACCAATTTGACATCGTTTTCAGCGAGCAATGTTCACTTGGTTCCAAGATGATGTGACTTGCGACAGCTCAGCGAATGACGTAGACAACACCCATAGACCTAAAACAAAGGGTCAAAGCGTTTGTTGGTACAAAGGGAAAATGACTACCCCGAAAACAACGTTTGAACAAAAGTTTCCTTTAGCTTATGAAAAAACTCTATCAGGTTGACCTATTCTCTCTAAGTACCAAGATTATAACACATTGATCTAATTATGAGGAGTTCTTTGTCTTCACTATCGTAAAATTGACTCCAGATCTAGATGGGCCAATGAGGTATTTCGAGAAAAATCAGTTGACCGAGGATTTTTACTCACACGCTGATTTGTTTACTTGCTGTGCGCATGGCAGACAAATCTTGACCAATGATGAGCTTTCAGACCTGTCGTCACATCATATAAACAAAGCCACATGTGACCGATCTCTAAATACCTCATAGGCCCAAATAGATGGCGCGTAAATTAGCCTGTTGACCGGCGAAAGTCATCTGTTGATGATGCTCAAATGTATTCTGTAGCATGGAGTTGAAGAAAAGCTGATTATGGAGAATTTCTAAAAGTGGAAAATGAACGAATTCTCGAAATCCAACCACCATTAGATCTATATCCATAATGCAGATAATGAGATTTTTCGAGACCACGCACATGATTGACTGTTTTTTGCTCACACTCTGGTATGTGTACATGGTCTTCGCGTGCCAGACAGCTCTTGACCACTGATGAGCATCCGGAGATTTATACCACAAAAACAAATCGATATGTGAACAATAGTTCATATTCGACTACGCAAAAAGCTGGAAATCCCAGCCGGATTGTTTGTACCCACCTGCTAAAAATAGAACACTCACTGATGTTTGTTATCGCTCCACCACGAGATCTGAGAACAATTGTCACCGGTCCCATGCAATTTTTATGCGTTTTTCTATGTCAGTTGTAGTGAACAGTTTGGAGTATTTATACCCCCTACTAAAATTAGACAGGGATTTCCAGCCGTTCGCTTGGTCCGGACAAATCTATTTTCGTCGGCCCTGTGGCTGATCACCAAATATCTCATGAAGAGCTTACTGAGCAACAATTTCGGGATTACCCAGATAAAATATACATCTAAAAATAGCGTGTTCTTTACAACAAGTGCCATGCTATATTTTCCTGCTTTGTACTTTTTTTTTTTTTTTTACATGACGATCTTGGAATACCAGCTTGTCACGTATCTGCAAGGACAGAGAGACCGGAGACGGACAATTTATAACACTGTTGGTAGTATTTATTTGATACCCCCAATATCAACAAAGCCTGGGAACCGCTGAGGTAAACTCATAATAAGGTAGGCCAATTCTATAAAGTTCAACGAATATGTAAGCTAACACTGAACCGTATGGATGTTCACAGCAAGGGTAGTAGGCAATGTGCACTGTGCAGCAGCGAAAACTAAATAAACAACAGACAAACAAACAAGCAAACAAACAAACAAGCAAACAAACTGAAAAATTAAAAAATAATAATAATAATTTAAAAAAAAAATAAAAAAAATCAAGACACGCAGATGAAGATCTTCATGACAGAAAGTTTATAAATTATAGCTAGAGAAAAGTGTGAAAGTCGTATACCCCTACATTTATGAGACTTGCTGAAAATTAATTGTCACGACCGTGAGATGCCTGCAAGAGCCTTGTTTTGGTCATTTTTTTGTGGATACCAAAAGAGACGTTTCATTTTACCACATGCTATCCGACAATACAGATGTTTTCTTACTCATGACAAAGCTCTTTATTTTTATTGTAATGTAATGTTGGAACAAAATAAATTCTTTAAGAGCACAAAAAAAAAAAAAAAATGCAGTTAAAGACTCAGAGTACTCTCCAAAAAACTTCAATTTAGAAAAAAAAAATAAAAAAATGGACAGCCATGTACGAGCGAGACGGAAGATTCTTTTCATTTATACTATGAGCTGTAAATTAGGACAGCGGTTGTAATTATATTATTACTTGTAACAGATAAAATGCTCGATGAAAAACAAAGTTACTCCTGTCCACTTGATAATTGACTAATTCTCGCCCAAAAATACGTAATTTCTTTTGAAAGAAAGAAAAAAAAAAATCTAAGATATATTGGATTCTTAGTAGTGACACACAGATAATGATAGATATAAGGTATATATATTTTTTCCTTTAAATTTGACGCCTAGCATTACATTCATGTTGGACAATGCTTTACACAGTTCGCTACCTATTTCTTTTTTTTTTTTTTTTTAATAATCGTTTAATGATAATATAGTATACTTACTTTTGAAAAACATAATGAAATCTCATGCATGATTCAAAAACTTCGAGACATTTACTAGGGGAGATTTATCATGTATAGGCCCTATATTCATTTCAAAAGCCATTTTGCTCTCCGACAGCCATTTTTATTTAATTAAGAGCCATGTCGATCAAAAGAGGTATTCATCGGAAATGACGTTTACATGGAGGAATTGCTATGTAAATTATAAACTTGTATTGGGCTTCTGACAGAGGATGGTAGACCATTTAAACAAAGAAATATGTGCCTCTAAAAGAAGTGGTTGAAAAAATCTTCAAAGGAGAGTATATCAGTGTTCCATAACTAACTATAATAATGTCGACTCTCTTGTGGGAATTCCCGTTCTCTTTAAGAGATTTGGGGCATTCCCGTAATATAAGCATGTGGAATTCCTGTTCTCAAAATAGATTTAAAAGCAATAGATTTCTACAAGATATTGCACAAGATAATGTAGATCTAACTCAGCGTGGAATGTACGGTCTGGGCTATACAGTGCAGGATAGAAACTTCAATAACACAGTCTAAACAGTAGGAAAAAATCTCTTTTATTTCCATTCAAACAGTACAAAATATGCTGACATTCATTTGCCTCATAAATATTTATTCTGAACAAAAGACAAAATAAATATTTATATCTTGCAACACTGTGTTCAACCTGCATACTTTGAAAACCAAATATATATACATTTAATGATGTACTTAAATTTCACAGATTTGTTCTAAACTCCAGAATTTAAATATGGTAGTTATAAAATAAGTTTTATCTTTTCTGACAAAGAAATTAAACAAGTTTGTTTACTAAATTCACACCATTTTAACCATACCAATTGAAAATACCACTGCAACTTATAGAAATATACAAAAGTTTGAGTTTTTAATTCCATGTTCTTTTTTTTTTTTTTAATAAATATTTCCATGCCAAGTTTTGCTTTCATCGATGTTACATCATGGCACAAGCAGTTGCACTTATTGTGTACATTTTAATCATTTATCATGAGGTATAAGGCCATGGTAAAAAACAAAAGATTTGAACTGCACTGTATGGAAATTCAAACTGATACTTTTTTTTTATATCAACCAAACTTATTACATTTCAAACATCATACTCACAAACATTTGTTATATGTTGGTTTTGCCAACAACCCCTCTCTCCCTGTCACACTTGCTACCAATGCTATCTCGAAATAAGCCAAGTATTCGCCAAACCTCTTCTAACATCAGTTATATTGTAGTCCTTTCTACACTGAACTACCATTGCACTGAGGTGTATCTTTGGTACTAAATGTTAAAAGACCGTTTATCTCTCAAGCTCTTTAGGAAATAGTGTGATGTCGTGGCCTAGCAGTTGGGCCGTCGGACTCTGGATCTGAAGTTCCAGGTTCGAATCCTGACAGGTCTTGACATTTTGTTCTTGGGAAAGACAGTTTACACACATTTCCTGACTCCACCCAGGTTTGAATGGGTATCCGACTATAGATAGTGATTGATATTGTTAGATTGATAAGGATTTGAGCACCTAACAGGCAGCCACCTTGTATGCTTTCCAGAAGGCAATAATAGATTGTAAAGCACTTAAAGCCTGTAATTAATTAATGGTTGCTATATTTTGAAATAGTTAGATCTAAATATCATAAAATAATTTTTCATTCCTTGCAATTTAATCACTAAAATTTGCTTTAAAAATGAACGATTTCTCTCGGTGATCCACTGCTGTAACAATTTTCATGAGGCTCTATAAAACTCTCTACCTATAAAACATAAGACCACTGATTCATTTCTCAACTGTTTTCCAGGGTGCTATCCTAATAGCATTAAAGCACACTGCGACCAGTTCCCTATTTAACACCGTATTCATTAAGTGATACATGTATAAAGTTCACATCTTAGGTTCTCTCTCATACTTCACACGCTGCAAAATCAAATCAACTGCCACTCTCTCTCTTTCTGTATTGAAGGACAAAATCTAAAACATGAGAACTCAAATCTACACCCTGTACAGATGTAACAATTTAACACTGAAAGGACTACCTATGACACTCATAAGTACTGATGTGTATATTCAGGGTTTGGTTTTGTGCAAAAAAGGAGTTTGTGTGGAGATAGAGGGAAGGAGAAAAAAATTATATATCATCATAGGCAATAATTTTTCATAGAAACAGTCAAAGGGATAAAAATGAATGACGATGTGGTAGGTATAAAAAAAACAGACAAAACAACTTTTTTTTTTTTGTTGGTTTACACAACAAGTAACTACTCAAGATGGTTCAACATCCAACGATAGAAAAATAATGTCTTAACAATATCATGAACCAATATTGCATTAGAGTAAATTTAAATTAAAAAAAAAAGTATGACATCTATCAGAAACAGTACTTTATAAATGATACACAAATTTATAACAAACTAAGAAATATCATTGTGCGGAGAACTCGAAATCCAAAATGTAATGATCTTCAAGATAGGGCTATAGATCTAGACCAACTGTCAAAATATTAAATCATCTGTCATTAATTATCAGATCTCATAAATTTCAAAATGCATCTGTGTAGTAAGTAAAAATTTATCTTCCTTCTTCAAACTTGCAAAAATATAAATATAGTGATGTAAATATTCTTACGTATGACAGTTTAGAATTCACTATGAAAAATGCTGAACCGCTTAATATAATATTACAATTTTTTCTTTATCCACCATTTACAAAAAACTGTCTCTCATAGACATACCGATGATAAGAAGATACAAAATGGATAGATGTGTCCAGTTCTTACTCAAGCTGTTGTATAACAACGAAATAACAACCAATCAATGAACTGCAAAATTTTCTAATATGATGATCCAACAAATGGATAATGTGGTAAGGATGGATGGTATTGTACGACAGCTCATGTTACACTAATATCCAAATCACATCGCAAATAATAATAATGTTCATTGAAAATAAATACATACAATACTCTTGTCATATTTTCACAAGACCCGTGGATTTGCATCTTCAAGATAAACATTAATTAGTTAATTAAAACCTTTCTAATTAAAATTAATGCTAACAACTCTAAATCACTTTGTATAAACAAATTTTGAAACCTACTCCCAATAAATGATTCTATCTTTATGTAATATTATTTTTATGCTTTTTTTTTTTTTAGCCATATTTGAGATGAGAAAAAATTTGCCCTCATCTGGAAACATGTGTAAGGTTGGTATAATGATTATCTACTTCATGCCAAGCACACACTTTATGCTAAAACATGAATTTTGAAGTCTGTAATGCCCTACCTATGACAAATGATAAATTTTTGATAACATTTTCACACATAAATTTCCCTGAACTAACATAATTTATTGATTTCATTCAGCAAATTTACAATTTTCAGACTCATCTAAATATATTAAAGTAAATGGAATCAAATCTCAGTGCATATATATAATACACGTAACATTATATTACTACCTTGTAACACAGCAAAACATGGATGAGATCTAAGATGACACAAATTCACTATTTGAAACAGAACAAAGCTCGGCATTTTATCTGGATTTCAAGATCCTCTGGTAGAGTCGGAATACAATAGTGTATCCCACTATCTCTTACCGGGTAAAAAAAAAAAAGAACCAACAACATTGAGAGGTCTAGAGTTCTCATACAGAACATGCTACAGACTGCATAAGTTGAGGCATATAGTCACTGCTCTATGATAAAGGCAAAGCTCAGATCTGTGCCAAAATACAGGCATTCAGAAACATGAGAGCCATCAGAATATGTCATTAAAATCGAAATAAGAAATTCATTACTTCAACAAAATCACAATGGCTTAACTCTGAGATGTGACACGATGAAACGAGGCTCTTGTCAAATTTTGTGCATATATTACTGGTATTGCTGTGGTATTTCGTTTTCTGTATGTGAGAAAAATTTGTACAATCTTTACGAAAAGCTGAGATATTGGCGGAAAAGTTGAGATACTGTTGGTGCTGCTGAACTTAGTGAGAAAATAGTCAATCCCATTATAGCTACTCAATTATAAGTTTTGGGCTTTTATCCAATCTATCTCAGCAAATTCAACTCTGAAATGCATTTACAGATCACTATAGAGGAGTTTTGTGGAGAAAAAAAATTTATTATAAATCTATTTATTGTTGAAAAACACGTCATTCCTCAGGTCACCTCAGTTTGACGAGCACCTGATCTCATCATGTCATGTCTCAAATGATTCTGGCTATCCCCAGTTTTTTTTTTTTCTTCAACAGCTCAAAAGTACCAAAAAATAACTTAAGCCCTTATCCTAAAGCAGTGACTATATCATAAAAACTATTCCTTGCATTTCGTTCTCTGTCTTTTGCCATATAATTAACACTCAACATATGAGAAATAATCATGATTAATTGATAAGTGGCGCATAACAATTTACAAACTGATAATCATAAATATCAAAAAAACACAACTAAGTTAAGGGACTGGTGCAAACCAACTGGATGAAATTCATATAAAACATGATATCCGCATGAAGTTGCATCATAGTATCATGAAAAAATGAAGCGAAGATGTGGTTTCAAAAGATTGGTTTTCTGTCTAGGATATTTCCATCAAAAGAATTAAAAAAAAAACAAAAAACAGTCATATATATATATATATTGGTGAATAGAAAAAAAATCAGTCATGAGGAACAAGAGACCACTAAATGTTGACATACATATGAATTTAGGTCACAAGTAATAATAATAGAATATAAAATCCAAATCTGGGTCATAAGGTCAAAGGTCACACTTTTGCAATGCATTGTTTATCAGAATATGGCTGGGATGTGCAAACAGCTTTGCGGTACGCACATCTCAGTGTCATGTTTGTAAACAAACAAAACAAAACAAAACAAAACAGAAACACACATATAATTTTTGCAATTGCAATATAATTAATTATTATATTGGATAAAGGGCTGGATAAGAATTGGAACACTAAAGGGGCTCACAATCAATCTGAATGGTTTTTTTCGTGTTTCATTCCAAGGGTTTTCATGGTAAAGGACGGGCAGGGTTTCCACTACACATGATATCAGGCTGAAAATCCTGGATTGGCCATGAGGGTTGGTAGGAGGGGAAAAAAAAAAAAAAAATTGCACGAAAAAAATTTAAACAAACAAACATTAAAAAAAATATATTCATTTCAGTTTAGCAAAAGTTGTCATAGAATAAATAATTTAAACTTCCAACTGACTGACAGTGACAGGTTATTTTCGTCATGCTCCAGTAGCTGTGGAATGTTCTGTCTATCACGCTACCGTTGATGTCTTTAGCAGTTATCTTTGATATGTCACGATTATTCTTGTCAGATCTTTGCAGACAGATAATTGTAAGAAATGTAGCCAAAATACTGTTTAGTTTCACCAGATTCTTTCAAAGATTTCTCCTTTCTGAAAATATCAAAATTCTATTTCTCACTTTTCATTTCATATGAGACGTGAGATGATGAAATTAAATGCTTGTCAGACTGAGCCGACCGGAGAAATCACGTTTTTCTACAGTTAATGAATTTTAAAGGCATTTTTTTTTTTTTTTACTTCACAGAACTCTTCTCTATCAATCTAAAAATGCATAAATTTCAGAGTTCACTTTGCTGGAGTAGATCAAATAAAAGCCAAAAAATTGTAATTTAGCTGCACGGGCTAACAAGGATTGATAAGAATTTACAAAAGTGATCGGCCATTTTCTCAATAAATTTGTTTGCTGCAACAGGTCAGCCCCATCATCTTTAACTGTCAATATCTCAACTTCAGCCTACGGTAAAACAATCATTTTTTTCACATACAGAAAAAGAAATGAATAATCTTCACAGTGATGCCAATAACTCCATATTATGCCCAAAATTTGACGAGAGCCTGATTTCGTCGTGTCGCATCTCATATCATTCATTATTTCAAAATTTCACAAATAAATTTGACTGCAAAATACTGCAAATAGTAGTTATTGAGAGTTTATCTTTCAGTCTTATGTGGTTAGTTGCATCAATTCCCACTAGTTCAAATATTGTAAATTAATGAATTTCTTCAACAGATCTGGAAAAATAACTAGAATCAAAACCATGATACTGGGCTTGACTGTCAAATCAGTTGGAAGAAACCATTCGGTAAATCTTGTCATAGGTGTAAATTGCTATCCATTCCCAATCATAACTGCGCTTCCATTTCGCTGACATACGTCACAACCTTGCTCTGGCAATATCAAATATCCACTGTCACTATAATCAAAATCTTATCATGATTTCACACTATCCACTATCTGTTTTGCACAATCCACTGTGAATAATCCAGCTAGTTCTCAGAAATGAACAATCTGCTGTCAAAAAAATCCATTTGTATTTGTGCTTATGAGCACGACGTCCCTCCGCACAGGATCTCAGTTCCTAGGATTCAAACACTGCAAATCTTTGGAACTGTAAAATAAATTCAAACTGCATGATCTTTTCCAAATGTCCCTTCTCTGGTGGAAAACAACTGAGTACACAAATCTTAATTTGATGTTGACAATTTCAGTGGATCTCCACCTTGTTCACAATTTATTCGAAAACAGAATAAAATCATGTGTGATTGCCTCTCTTCTATGCTTACAGCTGCTGATAAATCCACACCGATCCCATGTGGCACTTGGGCTTTCCATTTCACAAAATACTGTCCAAAATATGCCATCATTCGAACAAAGTTTATCTCTTCTTGATCACATCCACTATCCATACAGAAAAATGTTCTATAAACTGTTTTCAAAGAAAGAAAACAAACTATTTGATATTCACACTCAACCTCTGGGCCTATCATTTATGCCGTAATCAAATTTCAATTACTGAATATATTCTTTTCTTTCCACAACATTAATGTCAGTGTGAAGTAAAATAAAAAGGTACTAGATCCATGGAAACGTAATCCTGCTGATCAACAGCAAAGCTGCTAGGAATTTGAAAGCTAGATCTTGTGTAATGAAAGAATGTATCACAACTGATTCTACCATCTAGATTCACCAATGCTGACCTAATCATACATACATTTCAACTCTTCAAAACCAACATATCCTTGTTAGTTCATCTGACGAGAACGATAAAATTTCTTTTCAAAAAGCTGCTTGTTGTTTATGTAGTCAATCCATTTAATCCTTGTCTATGAAGCAAATCCGTTAAATCCTTATCCAACACAGTACAAAAACCATAGCAGAATAGTTGTATTGTCTTTACTCCGACACAATTAATTTGATCACTTTTTTTTTTTTTTATTTTTATCACAGATCACATGTGTATATTCCTCTACTTCTTCTTGCCGTCTTTGGCCGAAGACTTTGAAGATTTGGGCGTTTGCTTGCTGGCTGAGGATGACGATGAAGAGGACGAGTGTGACGATGAGGCTGCCTTGGCCCCGATGCCACCAAGACCCCCACCTAGCCCCCCCAGAAGCTTCTGGAATTCTGAAAATGAAAAGGAAAAAAAAAAAAAAAATAAGTAAAACGCTGGACAGAAACATTCAGTCAAATTTGAAACAATTCAATAGGCCCATGTGGTAGAGACCTTTAATTAATATTTCAGTTAAACTATAAAATTTGTCATCTGCTTCTTGGAGGAAACAAACGATCTGCTGTAAGAACACACACATTATTTGATTTAACATTATCTTTAATGTTCCATTCCAACTCCAGACTGGCCTCACAAGTCAACAATCT
Organism: Peronia verruculata; assembly: GCA_038406235.1. Taxonomy (NCBI): domain Eukaryota; kingdom Metazoa; phylum Mollusca; class Gastropoda; order Systellommatophora; family Onchidiidae; genus Peronia; species Peronia verruculata. The sequence goes on along the minus strand of JBCAUA010378174.1, from coordinate 327 downwards.
AGAGAGTACATGGCCTCAACAGACTTTTGCTCTATTCTGTCACATACACTTATAGCTACTACCTAATATAATCCTCAATAGCCATTACCTAATATAATCCACAATAGCCACTACCTTATATAATCCTCACTACCTAATATAATCCTCAATAGCCATTACCTAATATAATCCTCAATAGCCATTACCTAATATAATCCTCAATAGCCACTACCTAATATAATCCACAATAGCCACTACCTAATATAATCCTCACTACCTAATATAATCCTCAATAGCCACTACCTAATATAATCCTCAATAGCCACTACCTAATATAATCCTCAATAG
>JBCAUA010378063.1:0-18413 GCA_038406235.1 Peronia verruculata | reverse complement strand
TTCGGACCTTTGCCAATTCATTTCTATCCAAGGAAACTTTGTAGTTTTGTTTATTCTATCTCTTCAATGTATGTTTAAGAGATACAAGCAATTAAAAATGAAATTTTATTGTTTTCCTTTCTTTTTGTGAACCTGAAGTGAGGGTAATACAGTTATGGTCGACCTTTTGAGAATGGCTCATATATATATATATAGACACACACCTATAAAAATATATATATATATACACACACCTATAAAAATATATATATATGTATATCAAAAATATATTGTCAGGGCTATTTCATTGCTAACAGGAGGATACAGAAGAGCAACTGACACACACCACACTTTGTAATGAGACATGATCATGAAAGATGAATGCAGATACAATGTACATGTACACATATTACAAACAATGTCTATACACAGTCATACCAAAGATTTCATGATGAGTGAAACATGTTCAATATGAATAGGCTACATGTATTTTATAAATTATGATCTATGATTACATTCATTTACAAAGTATACAATTAAATTTATGTATACTGATATTGCACATAAATGTCACATTATAGGCAATATTACATATAATTACAATGTACATGTATTAGTGTTCTATTTTTTACCTCAGGAATTATCTGTTATCTTTTAGTACTTCCCTTTCTTTTGCTTTACGAACTGTATATGAATTAAAATCAATTTCACAATTACATAATTGAAAAGATATGTAATACATTCCCATCTTATTCAATAAATGATAATATATGTACTCACTGTTTGTAAATTTCCTCTTAAAAAAAACAACAACTCAGTCTTTCATTTTCAGGCGATGTTCACAAAATTCACTATCAATAATACAAAGTACATGTATAGAAAAGTTAAGACCCGGTTTCTGAAAACAGTAAAGATGAATCATCAGCGTCATTCATATCTCAAATCTGTAAAGGTACAGATCAGGTGAACAGAAAGTGCCAACATGACTCACTCAACACAGTTCTCAATATTGATACCCGCAAAATGAGAGACAACAATGGCACATTTTAAAAACAGATTTTGAAATAAAATCTGCAGGCAAAATGCAGCCCTCCCAAGATGACGGTAGTCCTTCACTTTCTTTGGCACTGAGGATTTTCTTGGTGAGGCCCAATGCTTCAAAGGAAAGAAGAGGAATCACTGAGCGATGGTATCTCACATTGTGGGGTAAATCAAAGCCATTATGTTTAAAATTTAGTTAGACCCAGCTGGGCAGTCTGTTTCTACAGGAACTTTATTATTTTGCTTTCTCTTCATGACACCAGAGGGACTGATGTAGATATCTTCCTCCTCTTCAACCGCAAGCAGTGAAGATGGAGCTTTATCAGCAGCAGTCATGCCAGAGGTGTCACTACCCACTGCACCTTGTGGCGGATTAATCTCTGTTGGACTAGGAACTTGCTTTCCATGTTTCATCGGTATGTAATTGCTTTCCATTTGGCCAGTGTTAGGATACCATGGTGAATTGAATCCAGAACCACTTTGATTCCAGAAAAACGGGTCTTGTGCAAATGGAGAGGAAAAAGGTGTTGAGTGACCTGCCGGAATGCTAACACTTTGAATTGGTTGTCTTACCTCTGAAATATTCACAAAACCAAAAGGAGTGAAAGGCACTCCTAGTGCCAGCGGGGAAGGCGACTGAGAGGATGTTGATGAAAAGTAACTCCCGATGTTTGTGCTAGGTGGCGCCGACATGGTGGGTGCTGATGGTGATGGCTGTTGGATGACGCTGCCAAAGTTGTCCTTCAGGAGGTCGAAATTGACAGGACGCTGTGGTGGTGAAGGTGCCAGCTTCCCAGTCACCATTGGATGTTGGTTAAAAGAGTCATCATCGAGGAAAAAGCTGATCAATGGATCAATCTTTGAGCTACTGGACTTGCCTTGTTCTGTAGATACCTGGGAAGTTTCAACATCTGGTACATCAAAGTTTATCAAACTCATTTGCTCTTGAGGTTTTACCTGTGATGGATTGTCAGCACCACCACCGGGCAAACTGACTGTTTTCATGTCCTGCCAATTTGTCCATGTCGTGTCTGTAGAAATAGCAACAGCTCTGGGAGTTATATCTGAAGACCTTCTACGCTTTGACAAGGAAATTTCTGGAATACTTGCATAAATGTCATTTAGACTAGAACTACAGCTAGTCAACAGTTCATCCTTGCTAGAGGTTTTGGATGCTCTGAGACTGGATTTAAACTCTCGTTCTTGCCTGGCACTAGAACCATTAGTTGAAGAGGCACGTTTTCTGACAGAACTGTGATCATTGCAAGAGCAATGGCTATCCACTGCCTCTTCCACTCTTTCTGTCTTACTTTTTGAGGAATCCGTCAAGTTTTTCACGAGGGCTCTTTTCTTTCTTTCCTCATCCATGTTTGTCAAATTGGCATGGGAATGAAAGCTCATGGAGAAAGGTCTAGCAGGTAGTTCAGGAGGTGTGTCACTTTCCCGGTGCATATTCAGTCTCTGAACAGAGGCCCGAAGCTCATCCAGTTCTTCGTACACATTTTCAAATTTGTTAACAGCAGCATGGCGCTTCCAGTAAGCCTGGAGGTCTGGAGTACTGCTGGATCTGCGGCGACCTAATGCGCCAAACTGGAACCGTTCCTCTGCTTTAACTTGATCCAGTTCTTGATATAGAGGTTGATCTCTCTTTGGTGATTCATCATAAACAGTTGACAGAGCCATGGATGATATGGCTGAATCCAAATCTGATCTGTCATCATTTTCACCTTCAAAGTTCACAATTCTCTCCGACCTCTCCCATCCACTGGGGTTGGCTTCCTTTAGTGAGGCAACAACAGCTGAGGCCGATCTCAGTCTATCAAAGTCAATCTCCTGTGGCTCAGAACTGATTGTATTCCGCCGCACCTTGTCCTCCAATGGGACATCCTTAATTTCACTGTATCCACTGTCCTTTGAAGATTTGGTCTTTCTAGATGGTCGTCTGGGCACTGGCAGTGGTGCTTCTGCAGGTAGTTCAAGAGATTGTGCATTGTTCTCACTGATCTGTGGATGCTCATCTGACTCTGTCAGAGCTGTCAGTCCTGAGCCAGACTTACTCAGAGTGGACATTGACCCTGGAGGTATCGATGAAGGAACAGGGGGAAGTGGAGACCCCAGGGTGGAATTTGAGCTCTCCGATTCGCTCCGCTCACGATCTGTTGATGGGAATATTGGATGATTGTCCAAGAGTTTTTGAAAGTTCTTTTCACTGACAGTGGCCGATAGAGTTCTGGGTCTGGACATAGTCGGTCTTCTGGCATTCTGTTTCTGTGCTAGTGCCAAGCAGATGGACTGTTTGATAGCACTGAGAATGTCTGAAGCTTCAATAGATTCAAAGTAGAAGAGGCTATGGCCCGTAGGAGCATTCCTGATGGGAAAGAGAAAGTGAACACCATTATTGATTTAAATAGAACTAATACTAATAGTTTTCCTTTCACTTCTTTCTTCAAGAGCATTTCAGAAAATAAACCTCAATATCAAACTCGGCATAGAAGTAACTAATATATAGTGTATGTACAAGTATAGTAGGCCTTTTATTTTACATATGTATTAGAAGAGAAAGGCGTTGATAACAAACATTCTATAAGGCTTTCTCCTAACTGGTTATGGAACTGTGTCACTTTTCAAAATTGTATGAACCTAAATCACTAAATGCATTTCTTCATAATCTGCATGGTCCTTCTTCATCCTTTATCTTATCACTCATCATGAAGGCCGTCGCTAGCTAATTAGGTATTTTAAGCAAAATCACATCACCTAGGGAACATCGCTCACATGTGGCTTTGTTTATATGATGTGACAGGTCTGAGAGCTCATCATTCATCCAGATTTGTCTGCCATGTGCAGAGCAAGTAAACAAAGCCACATGTGAGCGAAGTTCCCTAGGTCATGTGATTATGTTTAAAATACCTAATTCTACTGCAGTCTTGCAGTCCTGTTCTACATGGTCAGTCGATCATGGCTAACCCCACCTGCACTCAGTCCCCTCCCTCTCCCCACTGTGAATGAGCCAACCAGCATCTGTCCTGCATTTTTTGACTGGCAATTATTCTTTATTACCTGAATAAGGTGATTGTTACGCTCATTTTGGGCTCTTATAGCAAGGTCATCTGCCAATCATCAGTGTGCAGTATCTATCAAAAGATTTTGCAAATAGATATGAAATAAATGCCAGTGGTCAAGCATTGGATGAAGGGGAGAAGGGAATGATTGGTGGGAAGTTGATCATGGATATACCAGGTCTGTCTTCCTGTGTATGAGAGATCACTTCTTGAATGTACCTCACACTGTTGTCGGCAGTGAGCTGGTTAATATGAGTTACAACTATTTATTTCCCTGATTATTCCAAGACTGACCTAGCATAAAGCTTTTATAAAGTTTTTTTGTACTGAAATCATTTATGAAACATTTTGCTGTTCTTGTTCTAGGTTTAAACTGCATTGTTGTTTCACAACTCTTCCCCTTCAGAAACGTTATGGTCTGCCAACTCCTCACTGTAATGACGGCAAGAGGACCCGTGAGACGCTGCAGTGGATCCATGAAACCCAAGGGGACAGGGCAACAAAGATTGTCAGTAAACGACTGGATGATTTCAGGGAAAAATCTCAACCACAGCTAGGAAAAGTCCATGATCCGTATGTCTCATGATAGACAGTCTGTAATTCTGGTAACACATGCCAGTTGTGCAGGTTTCTCTGTAATGGGAGATCATTGTGCTCAGTCCTATTACCAGACAAAAGAGGGATTGAAAAAGCAATGTAAACAGGAAAAAAAATCACTTTGGGCCCTTTACTTGAACGATATACCATAAAAAATTTTTTAAAAATTGTGATGTAGAGACAATTCTTTTTTTCTTATTGTTATAATTTTATTAGTTTTTTTGGCTATCAGTTTTTCAAATGACAAAATGTAAAAGGCTTTTTTCCTCTTTACACTGCTTGCTAATACCTTTTTTGTCGAGCAAATAAAGCAACGAGGCTGGTCATAACGATCTCTCCTTACATGAGTCTCTCGTTTGGGAGGGGCAGATAATCTGCAAAACAATCTCCCATTCTTGAACTTTTTAGGGAGTTAAAAGGCTTAGCAATTATGAGCTGTGCATTGATCTCCTGTATTTCTGTCAGCTGCTTACTCGGCTTCATATGTCTTTTCCATCCTTTCTTTATATTGTTTGTCCACCTCATTTTCTGACTATTCCAGTGTATTTGTTCAATGCTTGTTTAAAAAAAAAAAAAAAGATTTCTCTAAGACGGCAAGAACTTGTAGCGTTGCTGTAACAGTTTAGCTTCATCTCTTCAACATTTGAGGGAAGATTGATCTTTCTATAGAATAGTGCATCTGACATTGATTTGACTTTTTTTTTTATTGATAATTGGACACTGTATTTCAATATCTAACCTAAAAATCATCCTGACCATGCCTACTGCATATACCATTCTGTTTAGCGTTTTAAAAACATTTAGATAGTATAACTAGTTGAATGATAATGTATGCACTTTTTAAACAATTCATGTTTGTTTGAACAGCATCAATGGAAATGAGAATAATGTACTTTTGTTTTTCTTTGTCTAGTATCAAAGACACCCTGAATGTGCCTGATGACCACACCTTTGGTGTCCTTCACAAGCCAGACCCCTATGGAGCTGGTGATGTCATCCACAATCGCAGGATGGACAACATTCTCCGTGGAAAGGAGAGCCAGCGGGCAGTGGTGGCAGCCATGCGACAGCAGCTCAAGAAAATCAACTACCATCACTTTGACAACCTGCTAGAGGCCTTCAGATTTTATGACACGGTAATTTCATCTAATAATTTTTGGAACTGAACAAGGCACCTAAAAGTCATTTTTCTGATTTACATTTAAGATGTGTCAAAATGTATCCATGGATGTATACCCCAAATAGCCAGCTCTGTACTGCAAATTCACTGCAAGAGTATGATATCTGCTACTTTTTTACATTAAGATTTAAGAACTGAAATACACATAATATACCGATATCAACCTTTTTACATGGTGATTCGTGTTAGAGGCTTGGGGTGAAAAACTGTGAAGATTCAGATTTTGACACTGATCAGTGTTCAGTGAGAAGTACATGAGTTTGTGCAGTTTCATAATTGTGCACATGAGATGCTACACGATGAAATCAGGCACTTGTTATACTGAGGGGACCAGAGAAATCATGTCTTTTTCAACAGTGAGAGAATTTTTAAAGTTTTTTTTTCTTCACGGAACCCATTGATATCAGTTAAAAAATATATCTCAAGAGTTAAATTTGCCGAAATAGTTTGGGTAAAAGCCCAGAAATTGTAATTTAGTGGCATAGATGGATTAACAAAAGTGATGGGCCATTTTCTCACTAAAGTCTGCTGCAACAACAGGTCACCCCCATCGTCTTTAATTGCCAATATTTCAACTTCTACTTAAGGTGGGGCAAAACTTTTTTCACACACAGAAATGGAAATGAATGATCTTCACAGTGATACGAATAACTCCATATGTTCAAAATTTGACCAGAGCCCCATTTCATCATGTCGCATCGCAAATAGTTGATTGCGCAGGGTTTGTCTTTGCGGCTTTCTGATAACATTTATAAACATGTAACCTCTTGTTTCAGGAGGGCAAAGGGAAAATTAGCCTGGGCAACCTACGAGATGTTTGTGTCAAATATCGTCTTCCCGTGGATCTAGAAATTCTGGAGAGAGTCTTGGAATACTGTGACTCAGATAAAGATGGCCTTATCAATTATCTGGAGTTCTGCAACTTCCTCAACTGGAAAGAAAAAATGCCCACAGGCTTGAATGATTTGGGACGTAAGTAAAAGCAAAGAAATTCTAAGTATCCATAGGTTACGTTGCTGATGATTCTGTTCTACAGAAGTATGAATGACTAGCCGTTCTTTCACATTAATCCATCAATTTTGATGGCTGCATGTTACCTTGTCTTTCATTGCACACTGTTCCCTTTTGTACTGAGTCTCCTATAATTATAATCACAAAGAGAAAATACAACAAGTTGTGCTTGCCATTATTGTACAAAGGATGACAGAGATATGACAAAAGCTATTTATCACAGCAGCATCTTAGCACTTTGTCATGAAGGATTTAATTGGATGTCGTTAGCTTATCACAATGAAAGAATGTCAAGATACTCAAGGATTGGGAAATTTTAGTATTTATTTGACACTGCACCTTTAGTTTCTCTGACAGTTATGTTTTTTGAAAAATGCTATGAAACTCTATCTTGTGTGTTTGTAGCGAGGCTACACTAAGGCTAGTTATGATTAAAATGATTATTTCTTTTTTTGTTTCACAAATGCAACATTCAGAGAAACAGAATAATTGGAAAATACGTTTCAGTATTATCTCTGTTTTATATAACTTAACCTTCCTTCACCTCATGCTCTGAGAAAGATGTCTTCTCTTTACCTTGTCCAATGCCAATGAATAGTGATGAAGCTAGCTTGTTGTATTCTCTACATAAGCTTCTAAGATCTGAGACAGGTTTACTAAAAACTAGTACAAAAATGCGTTCTAGGAACAGGGATTAATTTTGTGTTGGATGACAAATTACAAATATTTAGAAAAACGGCTAGAAATGCTGTTTAATGAAAGAAGGAACAAAAGGAGCTGTGTGCAAATGAATTAGGAGCGCTGAGTAAACTGAATGAAACAAAAGGTGTGAAAGAAGCAAAGTGGTTACTATCACTGCTTAAACTTTGAATACTGTAAAGTAAACACTAAGTTATCATTGTAAAAGAAAGAGGGAGGGAGCATGCAAAATATTACATATTGCATTCTTTTTCCCTTAAACTGGAGTCTCCTGGCCAACAACTGTACTGAGTAGGAATCAGGCTGAGTGTCTGCTGCTTGCTGCAATTCACCACACTACCCTTTCCCTCCCTGTCCTTTTCTGTGGTCATACAATCTGGTTCGAACATTTTTAGAATAAAGTAAAATGTAATAAGCTATTTTCGAATTTATATATGTAGAAACACAGATCTTTATGCAAGAATTCTGTGTGCCAAATTTCAGCTGGATCCATTTGGTAGTTTTCGAGTCCAAAAGCTTTGTATGGGTTTTGTAGCATAGTTATGGTATCGATGTGATAGTATAACTTTAAAATAAAATTGAGATTAGCAAGCGTAAAGGGAGACTTTTATATCTACTGATTATTTTTCTCTAGCATGTGCCTGCACTTTATGATCATTTCTTTTATAAGCTGTGCAAAATATCATTAATATTCAGTTTTATTGAGTTATTTTTATCCTGCATCAAATTTTTCACCTTGAGTTCTTTTTCTGCCTCTGTAAAGCCCATCTGTTGTTATCGGGGCACCTTCTAATGAGTTTTGTGCTGATCTCTTCCATCCTTTACAGCTGTGGGCCAGGGTCTGGATCTTGACAAATGTTCTCTCTGTCCATTCCTGAATGTTGTCGGTCCATCTTTCCTTCTGCCTACCTCCTTTTACACTTCCCATCTACTGTTATTTTACCTTGTATTCTGGAAGACTAGCCTGTCCTATAATCTACCCCACAGAGGCTGATCGTATAATATTTTTAATCTTGCATATTTTTCTCTCCTCGTCAATTACAGCTCCACCCATGTTATACGGAGCAGATCCCAGTTTGCACGTAGAAATGAAGAAAAATCCCGCAGCCAAACTCATCAGTGAGAAAGATTTGATTCCTAAGACTCCACAGTCGGCGGAAGTGACACCTCGCCATTTAGAGAAACAGATTGACTACAGCGTCGGAGGCCACAGTACATCCAATGGCATGTACAATGCTGTGGTGGGACCAGGCGGAATAAGCACAAGACGTAAGCTATTTCTTTCTTTATTGGTCAGCTTTGTATTCATGAATTTATTGAAAAGTTACTTTTATTTTGTTCCATTAACCATATCCTGGCAATATTTGTGTCCTATTTGCATCTAGAATATATCTGGTTGTTGTTGGATATACATTTGAAGATCAAAGGGGAAAAATGCCAATAGTCACAAAATACAGTTTTTGTGGTTATCTGCCCTGCCAGTAGCTCTCCTACAGAAGTTTCGCTCCTTCTATCTGCCTCAATCGAAAGATGACTGTAACACTATAAATAAAAATACAAGGATTTATTTCTTGAACAAGAATCATATACTTTGAAATGTCAAAATGCATTTTACATAAAACTAGTATTTTGCGACTACTGTCATTTTTCCCGTGTGGTCTTCATTTAGTATGTAGTGACTGCACCTTCTGAGCCTGTCCTACATATGGCTGGTACTGCATGTATGAGACACTGTGCACTAAAAGGATGGAAAGTAAAGAGGAGACTGTATAACCCTCTTTCTCCTTAGAAAGTCCCCTGTGTTGGTCAGACAAGCATATTTGTGCCTCAGTGATTGGCCTTGGCCTATATTTGCACAAGATAATCTATATCAGCAAATGACCTGCCTGCCTGCCTGTCCGTCAGTGACAACAGGAGAATCCAAGTATAATTTCAGCAAATGCAATGTACTCATTAGGCCTAATATCTTTCTGGATTATACAATGTCTTTTAAGAGACAGTGGGTAGCACAGGAAATCCTCAGGACTGAAATACATATTATCACTGCAAACAACATGTGCACAGCAAACTGCAAAATAGACATTGCTGACTATGTCTGTGCATTGCAAGTTTCTATTGTGGGTACTGCTCTCTCAGTTGTCAAAATTTGTGTGAGGAAGTGTTTGCTCTGCACAAGTTTATGTGGCATTATGTTGTTTTCATACTCTTGAGTGATGTTTTGTTTCATCCAGTCCACACGGTCTGCAGATTTACATTCCTCTAGCTGGTCCATTATTCTGCTCCAAGTTATCATGTGACATCTGAATTATTCCTCCAGAATTTCGTACCTATGGTGTACCCACAATACGTGCTGATCTGCCAGCACCACGTATCAGACGTATAGATGACAGAAAAAATTATGGGGATGAGTGTTTTGCCTATGGCTTGATGTGTCCTTCCCTATACAGTCAGCACAATGTATACGAGAGAGATCTGCTACAACCCAGGACTTATGGCGAGGTAAGCGAGCTATGACTTTTTCTGCTATCATGGTATAGCTTATTTTCTTCTCTGGTTTGCTTTGCTATACTGTCATGTACAGAAGCTAACCAGAGAAATTGGGAAATAGTCAGGCTACATGAAATTGATGCTCCATTCAAGCATAGGAAATAATATTCAGGATGGATAGTAAAAAATATGATAACTGAAAAAAACAGGAGAAAATGTCTTGTGACCAGGGCAAATGAGTCGGAAGTCGCACTGAGCAATGAAGATATAAGGCTGTTCTTGGTTGTTTTTAACTACTTTCCAAGACAGTCAATTTTTTTTGTTTTCACAAAATGACAATTTAACCTTTTCTAATCTGAAAAAATAAATATTTTGATATCATAGTCGGAAAATAGTAAAAAAAGGTAAAGAAACAGCTGTGACTTGAACTCACCCTGAGGGCCTTCCGACTCATTTGCCCTTGGTGCAAGACAAATCAATGGTGGCTTTATTTTGATAGTAGACTGAGCTGTTGCTTTTTACGAAAAATGCACCATTTATTCCATTGTGTTAATAAACTGGAATTATTCATTGGCATTAACTTTGATTCAGGATGGCCAAATAAATAGGATTATTATGCTGAAATAGCATCTCTAAGATGGCAATGCTAGAGCAAAATCTGTGTCTAATAATAATATAACCTCAGGTTCAAGAGAATAATAGACTTGTCTTGTGATTATCTAGTGTATACAAGGCTTATCACTTGTCAGTTTGGTAATGGGCATATGTCTCAACATTTTTGTCATCCCATATATATGGGCAGTGATTCTGGAGGCTTTGAATGAAAACTGTATGAATGGAATTTAGATATTACTCAATATTCAGATAAGTGTCAAACAGTTAGTGTGATTTCATAACTATGAAACTGTTTGATAGTAATATTGTTTCTAATTTTGAAAATGATCTCATCAAGTCTTTCAAGAGTTACAGAACCATGCAAAATGGGATAACTCTCAGACTGATTTCTCCAATACATTTGAATTGTATTTTATTCCACTGGGTGTTGTATTTTCTTCCTTTTTTTAAGTTCTCAGTGTTTGTTCACAGATTCAAGCAATTTTCACCAACATTGGTGTCAGGATGACTGGGGAGGAGATGGAGAAAGCTTACATGATGGCATCCGCCAACCATCCCAAAGGTCATGTGAGTGTGGAATCATTCCGGAATGTTCTGGACGAAATTCAAGTGCAGCAAATCCGAGCTGGTATCCATCCTCTGGCTTTAGGAGAAGCCCAGTAATTTATTACAATGATGATTGAATGATTCTCATTTGCAGTATGTGCTGATGCATTGAACAGGCATATCCCTCAGCGTAAAGATGTACGTCATTGAGTATCATAGGCCAAATCTTCTAGTTCTTATTCTGTGTCTCTTGTTTCAAGTCTTTACTTTTCATCTAGAAGTTATTAAGTGATGAAGTCATTTAAGACAATTGGGTTCTTAATATTATTATTATTATATCACAATTTTGTAAAGGAATTTAGAACAAAAATCTATCCTCATTCAAGAAATTTGACTGAGTTTTGGGGACATATGTGAAACATATAAGTGTAGAAAGTCTTAACTGTTATGGTCATTTGAATAATTTGAATTTACATGTGCTGAGCAGGAGCAAAGTTTGTTAATCAGACTTATTTGGGAAAAGAAAATTTACAGAAACATTCCAGCAGAGGATCATTCCTCCAAACATCATCAGTGAAAATCTGAAATGATTGAATCAGTTGCATGGTTTGAGCCAAAACAAGAGACAAACCTTTTCCAGGAAATGGCCTGGAATCTCGTAATGTTTGATATCTGATCTATCATACTCATAATGTGGAAACATGATAAAGTGATGAGATTATGTGTTTCTTTGTTACAGCTCTAGAACCAAGTTTCCACATCATATTTGTTTATAGTATACTTTAAACAGAGAACAACCTGCCTTACTTTGTACATGTTTTTGTTTTAAATCATACATTTATAATTTTTTTTATATATTGGTAGAGTGTCATTCAAACATTCTGGTCTGCTCAAGAGCAGACTGCTTTTTGCCTTTTTATTGTAATTTGTTCTGCCTGTCACACAGTCAATGAGAAAGGAATCAAAGTGACAGAATGTATTCTACTATGTATTTTTTCAGTGCCTGAAACCTTTTTTTTTTTTTTCTCCAAATTGTGAGTGTGAGTGCCTTTTGTTTGCATGATCTTCACCTTCCTCTTCCATATCTTATTATGGAAACATACCTAGATGTAATGACACGTGCCTGGTTTATTGGAGGCCATTTCATTTTTTTAACATAAGATAAAATTTCCCATTACCATGACTCTTATTAAAGAGTTCATAAAAGCAAGGAAATCAGAGGATTTAGAAGAACGTTTAATGTCTTTTAACTTTGTTTCAGTAAGAACATTATATATTAAAATTTTACAGGATGGATTTTGAGAATAATGTAGAATAAGTAAACATCTTCAGGTGAACAAAGAAAGATATTAATTTCACTTGCTTAGCCTTTTCATATCAGCCTTGCCCAAACCCAAAATTCTCTCCTGATGTACTGATTTTAGATAAAAATTCCCTGTAAATGCACCCTTTTATGTGAGGTCACGTTATCTTACAACATGTGAAACATGAAAACAACTTTTTCGTGACTCATTTAATTTCATATTTTGTCAGATAAAATGTGATATCACAGTAATACTACTTAAAAAAAATAATGCACCTCAATATTACAACATAAAAAAGAAATACGAAACTCTGAAACTCAATACTCGTGTGGCACGACGTGGAGAGTTGCAGTGCAGTGTGCTCAAAACTCGCGGGACACACTAGCAGAGGTTGTGATTGGTACTACTCAATACTAGGATGGCGTGACATGAAAAGGTTTATAAACTTGATCACTCCTGCATACATACAACAGAAAATGGATTGCAGTCCTTTAGGATGCAAAATGCATAAATATGTAACAATGAACATAAAATTGTTTTGTTAGCCATGTACAAGGCAGTCACGTGGACTTTGGTTATACTTATTTCTTCTTCCTGTCACTACTTGTATATTTTTTTGTATAAACATGACATTTAAATTTGGAGGTGATTCTGCACTGTCTCTTTCAGTCATTTTTATATTGGCCTGTATTTTATCCAAACTTTCACTTGATTTTAAAATCAAAATAGTCAATGATTTATGCAACAAATGTTTTATACCCGTGGCAAACGAATCAGTATTGAAGTGTAACAATCAGAATATTTTTAAGATTTTAATTTTTTTTAATGAATTGAGACTGATATTCATATTTTGCCTGTTCAGTTTGGACAGGTTATCTATATATTGTGAGGCACAGTATTATTATGATAAACAGCATTTAGTACATCTGCATTTATACATTTTTTTCATGCACATTTTATAATGCCTTGACGAGTGCACATTGTACCAAAAAAATTATTGGAACCTTGTCAATGTAACAGGGAAATGAATTATATCCTCAAATTTTCATTGCTTATACAGTATCTTTGCAGTACTGATTCAGCATGGTCATGAAATAAAAATTTACTAACTTCTCTGAGGTCATTCATGTAATATAGAGTTAGAAACTTTTTTAGCACCCAAAGACGTTGGATCAGAGGATTATGATCGGTTGCATTGTTTAACCTGTTACTTTTTATGATAAAGAATCATTGTTTTCATTATCAGTATGTATTTTCAGCTATTAAAGTTTTATACCATTGGGTTGTTCAATTGGTAAAAGACTGAAATGGCTTTTAAAGCAGCGAATAAAACAAATAAGATATTAGGGTATATTTCTACTTTTTATGTCAATTATCCTCATATTTTTCTTGACAAAGTGCTCTGAATCAGTCAGTGTCTTAGATAACAGTGTTTGAATGACTGACATTTGTTTCTTTAAAAAAAATCTGCCTTGTAATTATTAAGTGTTGATTATTATAAGTATTTTGTTCTCTTGCTTTGAAAAGCAGAAGAGCTGCTTTCATGGTCATCTTTGTAATCACAATGTCTTTTTGGAATATTCCTTATTATTTCCCAATGCAGTGAATGAAATCTTCAAATCTGTTTTGGACAATTGTTTTTCCATTGTTTTAGTGAAGCATCGCAAGTGAATCAGAAAAGAGACTGCAAATAACCAGATGAAGATCATCTTATACCTTCTCACTTGTTTCAGCAAGTCTTCCCTCACATTCTTGTAAGTGTGAAGAAACTAATAATATTGTGTTTTGAAGACTCAGAAATAGAGTTACTTGCTTTAAAAACTAAAAATCCTGTTTTATAAAAATTTATGAAATGCTGCATAATCTAATGAAGATATGTGTTATTTGATTTTTGATATTACCAAGCTCATGACATCCAGCTTTATGATATTACATAAATATGATTACAGACCTTTTTCATGTATCACAGATTAAAAGCCGTCAGCATTAATTTTACCATATAATAGCCAAGTATTGTCTTCAAAATCATATTTTGAACTGAATGTAATCTAGCATTAAGCTACACATCATTAAGTTTTGTAATGAAATTTGTTATGAGCCTATTTCAATTATTCAGATTCAGCATTTAAATCTTCACAGTATTTATACAATTTTTTTTATTTACAACTCATCATTTAACCTCGACAGTATTTATACTATGCTTCTGTAGAATCTGGAAGATGAATCCACACTAAATAGTATATCATTCAAATTATAATTTTTTGTTATTTGGAGAATTGATCTTACCTTTAAGTCCAATGATTATGATTATTCATTTGATTTATTACATTGTAAAGTCACATCTACAAAAAAATATCTCTCAAATGGTTATACATGTTGTTCAATTTGTAAAGTTCTTGACAACAGAAGCTCAGTACATTCAAATTGAGTTTTAAAGTGTCTGTTCAAATGAACCATCTGTTTATGGAATTAATTAAATCAGATACCACAGTTAGTCAGTTATCCAAATGCAGACTGTCTCTGACAATGTCATCCGGAGTTTGACTCCAGAGTATACAACCAAATCAGTCTGTTAAAATAGACTTATTAGCTTTACCAGCATGTCATCCATATTGAGATATTGGTTACACATATGTTCTATGATTGATACAGTATTCATTTTATGATAAAAATATTACTTTTTGGTATTAACGTTGATTGTAGTTCATAAATGACTTAACTGAAGTCTCCCTGCTGTCATAAATGGCATAGTGTTTTTTAATAAGGAAAAAGATCCAGCACTTTTTTTATGAAACTTTTGGTGTTATTATAGTCTCTTGTATGATCTGTAGAATGACCTCAAAACATGATGAGTCCATTGAAATGCATATCTAGGGCTTCGCTGTTCTAACCTGAAATATGCTCAAGGAAAATACTGAAAAATATGCAATAGAAGAAAAACGTATGATATTGAAATAATTGTGTAGTGGCCCTGATTAAACAAAGGCCGAAGCAGTAGAGGTAAATGATTTTCTAGGCTAATTTATATATTATATATTGTATTATATATACATATATAATATATATATATACTGTATTAAATATACCTGATATTTTGACCAATGAGAAACATGCTCCCACTGCAAATCAAATGATGAGTATCATTTTTATGATATTTTGTTTTGTTACTTTCTACAACTGTTTTGATTTTTGTTTTATCCCTAAAAAAAAAACAGTGAAAATCCATAGACAATAATTATTCAGATTGATAAATTCTATATAGTTTGCACATAATGTATCAATAAACACCAAGTATACGACATCTACACTCTATTTAGTAGTAGTATCCAAATGGATTTAGATAAGAAAGAAGAAAAGACAATAGAACAATTATTTTTATCTGTTTACTGTCATGTTACACTGACTCACTGCATGCAGTGTGAAAGCCAATCTTAAAAATTGATCTGAAGATATGTATGGCTTTTGTTATTTACTTCTTTATTTCATGTTGAATGAGAATGTCTTGTTCACGTCACTAGGTAGACTGTGTGTATATATATATGTATATATATATATGTATGTATCCCAAGTCACTGAAGTGTATTCTACATTGAAATAAACATTTTGTTTTCACTTGTCATCGTTGAGTACACACATCCATGTATACATTTGTATTTTTATCTCTGTCACTCAGTATTCTGCAAAGAACTTACACCATCATAGTGTCATTTGTTTTCATCTTTGGCAACTGATTCAACTGATAATGACCAGTCATTGATTTACATTCCCCTTTTGTTTGTTTGTTTGTTTTTTTAAACCTCTCTGATGATGCCTTAGAATATATTCTTCCCAACACTGCCTTCACTGAATAGGTTGGTGAGAGTGGATCATTTGGTGATGTCTTGTATAAATATATATATATACTTATAAGTTAAGGCATCCTGTTAGAAGGCTCAGATTTTTATATATTTTTTCTTTGGTATGCTGTTTTATATAACCTATAACGTCTATGAACTGTGATATATGTGTTATGATCTAAATAAACACACATTAAATCATACAGATGGCTTGTTTTGATATAAAAATTATCTGATCTGGTTGACTGTGCAGACATTTCATTAACAAGGAGACTTTAGTTGTTTAATATTTGTCAAAAAACTTTTGTATACGCCATTTGTCAGGAATGCGATAATGATACATGTGTGGCAATATTACTGAGTTCTCTCCCCATGTAACTTGACGTGCCAGTTACATATCTGGAACCAGGATGAATAGAAGTCAAAGCTGGTGCCATTTTAAAGCTTGAAATATTTTGTAGTATATCAATGATTTTTATCATTAACGATAAAAGGTGTGGGCAAATTTTAAGGATCTCCTATAAGGAGACAGTCTTAAGAAACTATGGTGATGAGACAATGGTCTGTGAGCAATTTTAGTCGCTTATATATATCCTTGAAACTAGAATATTTAGAACTAGACTGCTGGGTACTGTACCCTGCTAAACTTCTGGATGTCGACTTAATACTTACATCAATTTTTTATGTTCGAAGATGATAACTTAAATTGTCCATTTGTATTTAATTAGAAACTAATATTGCTGTAATTGATTGGTTTAGCTGAATAAAACTATTGAATATTTACTACTGTAGATAGTTTAGATAGTCAAAGTTGGTGCCATTTCAAAAGCTTGAATTTCCCACTTTCTGTTCCAAGGTTGCAATCAAGGGCCCATTGTCGTCTAAGACAGATAGAGTGAGCCAGATGAACCTGTATTAAAAATTTTTAAACCTTTAAGGTGTACTAAAATGTGTACTCAGTTTGGGAGATCGTTTCGCAGATTATCTGCCCTTTCCAAAAAGAGGGATTTGTGTAAAGGGAAATCATTTTGACCAGACTTTTACTTACCTTTGCCAGATAAAAGATGTGTTCAGCAATCAGTGTAAAGAGGAAAAAAAAAATTTTTACTGCTTGCCATTCGAAAGACTGGTCGCAAAAAAACCCCAAAAAACTTGATAAAATTATAACAATAAGAAGAAAATATCCTCTTTACGTCATAATGTTTCTGGAATTTTTCATGGTGTATGTTTCAAGCAAAGGGCGCAAAAGTGATTTTTTCCCTTTTTACACTGCTTGTTCAATCCCTCTTTTGTCTGGTAAAGGGAAGTAATAGGACTGAACACAACGATCTCGCATTTGTGCACATGCAGCGAGCCACGCGGCAAGCCTCGTGTTTCCACTTATCCTTAGGATAGTTCTATTTTTTTACAACCATGGATGACCCAGTGTGGTATTTCGAGTCGATCACATGACCGAGGGATTCTCGCTCATACGCCAATTTGTGTACATGCTCTGGACATGGCAGAAAGTTTTTGATCACTACTGAGCATTCAGCTATGTTCACACCATATAAACAAATCCACTTTCAGTAATGTTTTCAAGACTGAGATAGCCCCATTGTATTGAGGCTGAAAGGCCTAATAAAACTTCATTTGACTTGCATGATATTCTCTCGGCCATGAGACTGTTCTCGAAATATCTCACTTGTATAATAATGCACTTTGATAATGTCACCTAACTCCCGTACTGGGTGACAGCTGTGATTGTGCGGATGCGCTATTAAATTCTAACCTATACCAAACCAATGTCTGTGTTAAGGAGACAGTCTTTAACCCTAAGACACATGGCAAGGTATAACACCTGATGTATAATGAGGCGCAGGTTGTTATAAGCGGGGTATGTTTCATTGTAGGAACAAAAAGGGGTCTGTACGGTACACACACAAAAAAAAAAGGGGGGGGGGGGAGGAGAATGTGATAAGGCAGAGCTCTTGTAAATAAGAGAGAACACTTGACCAGAGAGAGTGTTTGAACAGTCCAATCTGTCAATGGTCTTGAAGTTATGCAACGTCGGCAG
>JBCAUA010377953.1:0-18415 GCA_038406235.1 Peronia verruculata | reverse complement strand
AATAAGTAAAATATAATAAGAGATCGGAAGAAAGCAAGGAGAAGTATAAAGTGAAAGTGTTATTATTTAGAAGTTGCCCAAGTTATCAATGCATCATGCCAGCAAAGTAAAGCCATTATACTGTCAGCAATCTAAAGCCGGTTCGCTGTGTGACAATCACTCACGTTATGGCAATACAACTGCTCGCGCTGCACTACAACGACGCACGGGTCGAACGCAGCTCAGGACGTGAAAAGGACAGCAGCAACAACAGTACAATGTCACCAGCAACCACGACAATAACACCAGCATCACCATCAACAACAGCAGCAGCAGCAGCGGCAACGGCAGTAATATCAAAGTCAGATGCGACAATACGAATTTCCGCTAGAAAGACAACAACGACAACAACAACAACAAAAAAAAAAAAATGCAACACAACCCGATAACTGACGCAATAGCTGACTGTAAGAGAAAACACAATAGTGCGCCAATACCTTATGAGTAGATTACGAACCGAGAGGTTTTCAGTAATCAGTTTTAGATTACAAGAAACACGGAAGCATTTAGACAACCTCCCGTACAGAGTCAATTGACGCCTTAGCTCTGTTACTGGTGAGACCACATTCATTCAAAGAGAGTAACCCTGTGAAATCATTCCGGCAAAGCTTGGCCAGGGCCACTGAAATGAAATAGCAGACCTTTTTCTTTCTTTCTTTACTTCTCTTTTTTTTTTTTCTTTGAAAAGGCTGAGATCGGTGTGTAATTTGCACCAAGCGCAAGGGCAGTCGCCGACATCTAAACAAGCTATTACAAATCACCCGAGTCACAATCCAGTGAGGGAGAGAACGGGACTATTCAAATCTGGTTGATGTCACAGAATCAACTATTTTACGATCTTCTCGGCTCCCTCATTGAAAAAGCCTTCACAAGGCAATAGCTTGAATGAGCTGCGATCTAGCGCTCTCCATTCAGGCTGGAACTCTGCGAAAAGGCCAGCTCGCCGTAACTTTTCTTTGAAGATAAACGAGGTTGATTTTCAGCTGTATGCAACGGGGTCCCCCAGAACTTCATAAAACCTCACTTTGGACGCCCTTGTCACTTGTGACATAGCACAAGTCGGAGCGGCGGCGCGGTTTAATTGTGAGGATTTGAGGGGGTGATAGTTCACTGCTGGTCACAATATCATTACGATCCTGGGACTGTATAATTCTGGACAATATCATTGCAAAGTTGGTCTGTCCAGCTTTATCTAGCGTTGGCAGTACCGTGTAGAGATAGTGGGGATCACTAATGACATCTGTATTAGGCAACAGAAGTATTACTAGAAGGTTTAAAAAAAAAAAAAAAACATGCTCCATCAAGCAGAACTATTTTTGGTATAAAAATCCCGCTTTTATTCTGAATTATGTATCTGCACATCCATCTCCAAGTGAAAGGAAAAAATTTCGGGCTCTTGCTGAAAAATAACCTACAAAGCAAAAGAGTTTTATTTTCTTTCTCTTTATCTTTTCTTTCTTTTTTTCTTTCTTTCTTTCTTTCTGTCTTTGTATTTCTTTTCTTATCTTTCTTTTCTTTGTTTGTTTGCCTTTTTTTTTCTTTCTTTCTTTCTGTCTCCTGTTCTTTCTTTCTTTTTTTCCTGTCTGGCTTTCTTTCTTAATACTTTCCTCTTTCCTAAAAATAATATTCGACCAGAAGGTCTGTGTAAAAATAAAAACAGTGTGCAACAAAGCTGTCCTAAACAAAGTGAAAACAAACTGAATACAAATCATAATTTTAGGTATTCTGTTCTCACTATTAAAAGTCTTTCTCTCTCTCATTCTCTCTCTCTCTCTCTCGCTCTTTACTGGTTTATCTCTCTCCCTCTTTTTCTCTTCTCTTCTCTCTCTCTCTCTCTCTTTCTCTCTGTTTAGAATTGCAAATATTCAAGCTCGAGATACATATCACAGAAATGAAGTAGAATTTTTCGCAGTGTCGTGTATATATTTGATCATAAAAAAACAACAAAAGGGTTAAATAGCCCACCGTTATGTATGACACAGAGGGACTTTAATTGATTCACAGTGTAACCATAAAACTGATAAAGTTTCTACCTTACACAATCGTTCATCTGCATCATATTTATTTGCCTGTTCTGGTCGCGGGAGAAGCGCACAGAAGTATAATAATGTCCTGCTGTTCAGAGCACCAGCTGGCTGTCCCAGACCTTTACACAGATGCTATTGTTTGAAACTGTCTATCTTGTGGTATAGAGACACACCATAAACTCACACTGACTATTTCCACCAGATGGTTGACATAGACTCAGTTGTCCATAATTGGAGCCAGATTTTTATTTTCGACCAATTTTATAGCATTGTTTGAAGATCTTGCGGATTCTAGATCTAGATTCTAGACCCTAGAAAAGAGAAGTCCCACACCAAGCTATGTGGATTCAGGAAAGTTATGACTAGGGTTAGAGTCGGGGTGAGAGTTAGATTTAGTGTTATGGTTAGGATTAGTGTAAGAGTTAGGGTGAGAGATATCCACAAGTGATGACATTGCTCATTCTTGAATCAATATAATATTATACTACTGGAAGAGACCCCACGTCCTTCGTGGGAGATCTTTTTAAGTTATTTGAAGAGAATCTATGGTCTTCGTGGGATTTTTTTTTTTTTAATAGGTCAAACTGAGACTGCCTTGCGACCAAAGAGTTTATATAGCGACTTAAAGTGTATGGCAAAGCGTGGGCATCTTGATGGTGATATTAAACTCAATGCCACTCAAAGAGCCCACGGCCCTCGTTGGAGATCTATTGGAAACAAAGATCAAACCTATATTGCCTTGCGAATTGGAGTGTATGGCAAAACGTGTGCATCCCGATGCTGATATTTTGATTGATTAAAATGAATGAAAACATGTTTTAAACGCGTCATACTATCGAACGTACAATTCGGATCAAGCAGCCTCGCGAGTTTATTTTTCAATAATTATCGCATTTTCAGAATAACGTGAAAGATAATCAGCTTTTTTTTTTTTTTTCGGGTTTATGTACGTATGAACACAGATCCATATGCAACTATGTCATATGCCAAATCTCATATGAATGCATTATGCATTTTTCGAGTCAACAAGCCAATTGTGGTTTTCTTGCAATTTTTAAGGTATGTTCGCCTACACATTCGTAATATTTTTACTCTAAGCAAATGTGCACCCAACAGTCGCTTTCCAATTGTTTTTGTATTTCGTATTTTCTTTGCCCAATCTGGAACTCCTTCATACTATAATCTAAAGTTGCTTGCTGTATGTCTTCTTAAAAAAGCCATTATATACATCTATGTCTATACCCACTCGATGAGAACGCACAGCCTTCATGGGAGATTTAAAAGAAAAGAAAGATCAAACGGATACTATTGCACTACGACTTAAAGTGTGGACCTATAGCAAGCGTGCACACACCTCGATGTTGATATTTTAGATGATTAAACTGAATGTTACACAAGGAAAACGTGCCTAGTGTTTTGATAAGAGTCATTCTATCGAACGTTCACTTCGGATCAAACACTCTCGCGAGTTTATTGTTCAAATATTATGGCATTTTAGGAAGAAAGTTAAACATGGTAAGCTTGTTTGTTTTATGTATGTAGAAACAAAGATCTTTAGGCATCAATGTTGTGTGTCAAATTTCACATGGATACATCCAAACGTTTTCGAGTCCATAAATCTTTTTATGGGTTTTGTTGCAATTTCATAATATAAATTCTTTTTTATTTTATCAGACATAGTATAAACTAAGATGGAGACAAGTTGCTGATCCTAATTTGATCTTTGCTTTTTTTTTTTAACTCTAGACAATCCACCTTGTTTCTGTTAGATTTTGCTCAGCGAATGTGTTTCGGTATGATTTCTGTAAAATCTTATGGATTTGCCAGAGACTGGTGCTGATAATCGATATAATTTTGAAGCAAATATCTCCTAAAGCATTATTACGCATGTTTATGTTTATATCAGTTCACAATAAGGAATTCCTGAACTTCTATGATACCTTACTTGTCGAGGATATCACACACTGTAGTATTTTGCCAAAGTAGCTCATCTGGAAGAACAAAATGAATAGAAAATGAACACTATTATGGCCATATATTATTCGAACACAGTCCTGTGTATACAACATAAACAACTATTTCAAAGACTCAGTGTGTCTTTGGCATACATAACCCTTCACCTCCCGCCGACAGTTAAACGCTAAATGTTATAACCATAGAGGGAACACACTGAGAGCCTAATGCCGCTTAAGCATCTTCGATGTTATTCATACCCTATTTACCCTGCGCTGACTTAAAACCCCATTCAAAAGGTGCGACAAGGATCGGCTGCGTCCACAGAATTATGGCCCCCTCTGAAAAGAATTGCAGTTTGTCGGACAAAGTCACATTTCTAACGTTTCCGCGAAGCGTGAAATAAGACATTTGGAATTACCCCCCTCGCGTCTTTGGGAAACCCGAGAAAGCTGAACTCCTTGCTATATGACCGTGAATCAGAGGTTTGTCAACAAATCTTGCTGGGAGTGAGAGAGGGAGCGGGGTGTGAGAGAGAATACAGGACGAGATTTCTCCTACGACCTCATTATAACGCTCTATGTTTTGTCCACAAAGAAGATGAAGATCCACTTGCCTCTGTTTGGAAAATTATCAGGGCTTCACTGATAAAGTAATCCCTTGTTTTGATCTTGGTCTTCGCTTTCGGCGGTTAAAAGGAAATATTTTATCTGCTCTGGTCTAGTGACCTCATTGCCAGGTCATACTGTAAAATTAATTGTCAAATCAGCATGTGTACAGACACTGGTATAAAGGGAATTCAACACGTAAAGCAGAATATAATTTATAAAAATATTTCACTCTGATCTGAGAAAATTCAAGCTGTTTAGAATTGAATGGCATCGCCCAATGGTACGGCTCCAGTTAGAGGTGTTATCTTTCTTTTATAGACAGAAAGCATGAATGGCGTCTATAGCAAACAGCAAGAGGTTTACAGTAAGCATGCAAGGGAGAAACTAAATCAAATCAGGATGCAAAACTTCATATCAGGACTTTTGCCTATGTAAAGAATGCACAGATGACAAAGTTCAGCCTAACCACTGGCATTGAATTATAATGAGTAGGTAATCACTGTGAAAAGTTGGGATGTTCTTTCTTTCTTTCTTTCCTTTTCTTTCTTTCTTTTTTTTTTCTTTCTTTCTTTCTTTCTTTCTTTCTTGTTCCTTTTTTATAACACAGGTTCCAAGGAATTAGTTCTTTAGAGTTTTTGTCTTATAAGGGTCAAGATAACGTCATCTGCATACTCATTCACAGGAATTCATACAAAAAGCACTTTCCTTTTGCTTTAGAAAAAAAAAAAAAAAAAGGCGTGTTGATTAAGGGGGACACTGAAACTCCGTGATTCCTTCAGAAGGGAATGCTTCGTTGCTTCTCAAGGAAGTCGCTGTGTGAACAATAATTATCTAACAAGATATCACTAAACAGTCGTGATTGTTTTGAATACTTATAATCGACAAAGAGTTTAATTTCGAGGTTCGTGGTTTAAATCATATTTAACTCCATGTCTTCCAAACTCCCTGCATTCTTTTGTGTACGTTTGTTTAGTTATTGCCGGTTATTTCAAGAGCTTGTTCAGCCGAAACAAGTTTAGTTCAATAAGGAACAAATTGCTGCATTTTGGAAAAGGTTAAAGCAGAATATTCTCTCCAGCTGTTTCTGACCTTGGGTTTTGCCAAAGTTGTGGGACATTTTAAAAGTTTAAAGTTTAAAAAGTACCATACCCTGACCCCCGAGGGGGGAAATTGGCTTGGCCATTTCAGACCGCGTCGCCGCAGTGCAGCACCATTGTACTTCCCCCGATATACATCAGGTACCCGTTTTACAGATGGGCGGGCTGAGGAAAATTGTGTGTTAATTATCTTTAAGTAGAGGTTTACATCATCATGTGGTTGCTGGAGCTTGTGGAAAGTTTGCAATGTTTCCATGCAATGTTTGCAACAGTTTTCTTATTGTATTCACTACATTTCACTGAACCTCCATAAGGTGACGCCACTGTTACATCAATACATTTTCCTTTATACCCCTGGGTGGGAGTGATTGTTGTGGGCAAAGGGGGGGGGGGGAAAGAAAGCTTTCTGTGGCCCACAGCTATACTTTTGTCGATATGTGCATTCCTGATGTCTCATTAAAATCGTCAGCCTCTCATCTACGCAAATGACGTTTACCATCTTAAAAAAATGGATAAGGTGAATTGCGGATACCCAGTTGTATGGATAACCCGGAGGGTGGAATCCGTATCTCATTGTACAGTTTGCTGGCTCTCTAAGTGGTCCTGGATTTCTATGTGCCTCATTACTAAAAGGCTCAATATTATTTCATTATGAATACTTGACACTAGTGTGGGCTAAAGAAAACAAAGCACATTTAGGAATGAGATGGACTGCCCTGTATTAAAGACAGGAAAGGCGTCAATTTTACAGAGTCACATACTAAGACAGTAAGGGATCCCTGGCCAGGCCCAGTCTTCTGTGGTCGCCATCAGTGAAGCCCCAGTGATTACATGATCATATGTCGAGAGGAATCAGAGAAGGCCGGAAGGAAAAAATGAAGAAATTAGAAAGGGGGAGGGGGAGAGAAAGAAGCAAGAAGTGAAAGAAGACAGGAAGAAAGGTGAGCGGGTGCCTGTTTATGTTTCTCTCTACTTGCTTATTCTGGTGTGTGTGTATTTGTGTGTTCACCTGTTTGTTGTCTAATCTCCTCGGCTTATGTTTACCAATTAGCTACAAGAAACAAAATACGACTGGGGTAAAATTCAAGTACTTAAATTTAATAAACAAACAGGAAAATTGTTCCCAAGGATACAACTCCTAATTAGTAGGTTTGAGGATCAATCAGAGGCCCCCATTATGTTGTTATTTGTAAGCACTTATTTTTCATCTACGTAGCAAAGTTTCTGTATGTTTATCCTTTCTTTACCGTTCCAGCTTTGAAGTGTTAACATAATGCACACATCGTTCAAATAGTCCTCTATATCTGAGAATCTAGACTAGCTTTCATTTCTGTGTCTTTGAGGGCAAACAAAGACCATCCCTTTCTTATTTTTCCTTGATCTAATCTCGTATGTGATGTTTAAACCAAATGCAACTTTAAGATCCTTAAGTGATAAGCAAATATTAATCCCCGAGTCGCTCGCTTTTCCAGAGATGGAAGGAAGCAGGCTCGGTGATTAGCCATAAAGATTTGATCTGCGCTGAAAGACGGAAAGGACGGGGAATGGAACGACATTTTTATAGCTTTGAACCGCCCATCAAGGCGTAAATATTGGCCGGTTACTTTGTGGGTAGGAAATAGCAATCTTAAATCTCTGCAACAAAATCAACGATTCTGGCCAGCCATTAACTCGCAAGTGAGATATTGTCGGCAATGTAGTGAATTCGAAAAAAAAAAAAATGAAACAGAAAAAATCATTCACATCATTAATACTAGTCATTGATTACGACTACCATCTTGCTTTCTTTCTCTTCCTTTCTTTCTTCTTTCTTTCTTTTTTCATTGTTTCTTTACTTTTTACTTCCATTTTAATTCCCTTTTCTTTCTTTTTCTTCTGTCGTTCTTTTTTTTTTTCTTATTTTTTCTCTCTTTTTTTTTTCTTTCTATTTTTCTCCATTTCTCTTCACGGTTCTGTTTCTTGATTTCCCTTATTTTTTACAAGGCACTGTTCTCACCGACACTTCTTCCCTATCTGGAAATGTATCTGTTTCCCAGTTTTTCATTACCCCTAGTAAATTCATCCCACTCAAAACTCAATCTAACTTTATAATCATTTTAACCTACTTCGTACAAGTATCGTTTTTCTCCCCTGTGATTACCCATCGATTTCTGTCCCCCATATTAACCACAGTAACCTGATACACATTCATTCCATCTACCAACCAAACCACCTCCTATGGGTTTTACTTAGATTGCAGTGGTCCCCTATACAGAGAGGCTATCGGTTGTAAAGATGTCAACCTAAGTCTTCACTGTGTCTTCCAGGAAAGGTCATTACATGGAATGAAGAGCTCTAGTTTTCCTGGAACATGCACACTGTACTTTTTTCGTAAACTGATAGTTGGAATTCACAGTTATGATAAATAGTTACATGAATGGATGGATGGATGTTCCATGGATGAATGAATAGATAGTGGGATGGATGAATGGATGGCTAGTGGGATAGATGGATGGATTGATTGATGGGTGGACGGACGGATGGATGGATAAATAAATGCTTGGAAGGATGGATAAACCAATGAGTGCATGGATGAATGATTGGATGGATGAATGGATGGATGTGTGTGTGTGTGTCTGTCTGTCTGTGTGTCTGTCAGTATGTATGTATGTATGTATGTATGTATGTATGTATGAATGTATGTGTGTATGTATGTATGTATGTATGTATGTATGTATGTATGTATGTGTGTATGTATGTCACATCGATGAAAAGAAACGACATGTATATATTAGAATTTGAGACTGACGATGTTTTTCATGCCATTTGATTTCCCAAATTTATTTTACTCAATATTCAACACATAGTCTAGATCTAACTTAGTACGTGCTGCTCAAGAAATTCGAAAAGAAAGCAAAATAACAACAACAACAACAACAAAACAGTTCGAACGATGAATAATTCGTGCAAATTATCATAATATGAATCATGCGCTGCCATCATATTTTCTGTCGAATTATAGATCTAATGATGATGCCAGAACATTTATTGCTAAGTGTAGATTGCAGCTTTTGGAATGTCATATTTTAATTATTATTATAATTTTTTTTTACATTTATGTACCCTCACTTATACATGTACTTCAAACAGTGTATAATTAATCTAGTATCATCCCCTAATACTGTTTTATGTCTGTGCTAAATAAATGCATGAAATGTTTGTATGACATAAATGACAGGTTTTTTTTTTTTTTTGCTTGTTTGTTTGTTTGTTTCCCCCCCCCCTTTTTATTTTTAAACATATCGATTTTAACGCCTTGTATGTAATGGGTAGTTCACTCAATGTTCAGATGCACTGAATGGCCTGTTCTTCTTTTCGTCTTGAAGCCTGAGATTTCTCAAGATGCAGGCTTGCCATGCTAGACGTCATGACTGCATCCTTGTCCGATTCAAATGACCAAGCCACCCAAGGATTGCAGAACTAGCATTGATTCCAAAGTTGTTCTCTTTAATGAGGTCTTTCTGATCATCAGTTCCGTTGAAAAGACACTTCATAAGTTTTTTTTTTATTTTTTAAGAGGATTTTTTTTTCAAGACATAAATGACATAAATTGGATCTAGGGCTCGTGTGGAATTTGGCGTGAAAGCAGAACAAAGAAGAAGATATCTCCATAGGAAATTTTGGATATCAAATTAAGTTAAAAAAAAAAATGTGATTTTGGGATCGCCTTTTTGGATATCCGGTCGTTTTGGTACATGTTGATTATTTTAAATTCAAAACAACTACAACAACAAAAACCTTTCTAATCTTCTAGCTGTTGACTTGAATTTAAAGTAAATCGGTTGAAAAATTCAGCCCCCAGCGGCTTTTCGACATGACATTTATGATTTGCCTTTCCCCTGAATTAATTGTGACATAAAATCTCCTGATGGCCACTGTGGAACTGAAAAATTAATTAAAGAAACAAACAAATAAGTAAACAAACAAACAAACAAACAAAAACAACACACACACACACACAAAAGACAAAAAAAACAAAGCAATAACAAGTTTGCAACTTTTCCATCACGAAGGCTTCGAATCTGCGACATATTTAATCGAGAGGCAGACGCCTAATTCTTCGACCACAAGGCTTTTGTTTACAGAGCGAGCATTTGAGAGTCAAGGTCTAGCACCGGGTTCCCGGCTATGTTTTCATCTCTGGTGTGGTGTCTTTGATATAGGCCAGCAACAACACAGGACAACAAAAGCAGAGGTAGAAGAAGATAAAGTTGAGGAATAGGTAGCAGAAAAAGAACAGCTATTACAACAGTAACAACAACAACAACAACAACAACAACAATAACAATAACATCAACAGCAAGAACAACAATAACAAAAACAGTAGCAGCAGCAGCAGCAAACAACAACAACAATAATAGTAACAACAGAAACAACAACGACACAAGCAGCAGCAGCAACAACAACAACAACACCAACAACAGTAGTAGCAGCAGCAGCAGCAGCAGTGACAACAACAACAACAACAACAACACTAAAAACAACGTTAAAAAAGCACCAACAAATTACAGTTATACAATTTCATTTCATTAGTAATTTTTTCTTCTCTTTCAGGTACCTGTTCCTCCGTCCATATGATAACACATGTATATAACATTATTGTCAGGTTTTATTTTCGCCTGTTGTAATGTCTACCGAGCGCTCAAGTTTGCTATTTCATACATAAAATTCATGATGTTTGCTGTGAAGCTCTAAGTATCAATAATTATGTTCTGTTACGTCTTTCAACTCCTTTGGATGGTTATCTCCTATCAATAGTTACAAATGTATGGAAACACAAAATAACTGTTACAGAAATGTTTATCTCCTTGACTATTTCTTTCTTTCTTTCTGTTTTTTTTCTCTCTCTCTCTCTCTTTAAAAATAAAAAAAAAGATTGTTTATTTAATAAGGGGGGGGGGAGAGAGGGGAGAATGCACATGTACTTTGCCTACTAGGTAGACAAAATCAAGATGATCATGGATTAAACGAGATTTAACCTTTTACAATTTTATTCACTGTGATCAATGTCAAAGACTGAAAGCTATAGCAAGAAAGCTCAGACGTTTCATAATATTAGATTCCACTTTCAAAGCACAGACATTTAAGGCAGATTAAAATGAATATACAATCAGCATATCGCAATTTCAGTTCTTTGTTGCTCTATCTGCACTTCTGGGCTATTTGGAGATGTAATATAATAATTATGTCATATGAAAGAGGGATAGTAAATCTACCATACAGTGTAATTATTTCACCGATTCTTTGCAACAAACTGGTAGATTTTTAAACCCACTTTTTCCTATCTCCTATGTGCAAAAACAGTTGCTAAACAAAAAACATCAATTTTCTCAAAAATGGGAACAGAGAACTGAACTGACGGTATGATCTCATAAAGTAGCTGTGGGAGTTAGATTATGTCTGAGGGCACTTACATCATTCTATTTTAAAATCGACATCTCAATGACCTGGTTTCCCTTTCTCCTCCACACACCCCCCTTTCCCCTTTTTAGCTTCCCTCTTCTCTCGTATACATGGCCACTTGACATCTAGCATGTATAAATAATTATAAGCATGTATTGAAATATAATTTAGCCTCCCCCACAAAGATCTGTTGTGGGCCTGGTAAAGAGTTTTGAAAACGACTGTTTAGCTCACAGATGTAAGTGTCGCTCACACGTATTACAAAACTAATTTTAAATATCAGTGAGGAGAGAGGAGAGGGCAACCCCTCCGGGGAGTTTGCATAAATGCCTTATATTTCGTTGACCATGCCACTAAATTCAATGAAAAAACTGCACAGTCACGCTTCCAGTATCTTTTCTCACAGATTTACCCATTTATCAAGCTGAAAATCTGGTCTGCTAAAGCAACATTAAACCAAACAAAACATGACAAAAAAAAACTCACTTGAAATAACCACAACTCACCGTGCCCTTATTTCAAAAACTATAGCTCACACACACACACACACACACACACACACACACACACACACACACACACACACACACACACACACACACACACACACAACTATTAGGATAAATCTCCTCATTAACACAAGTAGACAGGGACATGCAGGAACAAGAAAGAGGTTGAAAACTTTGCCCAGTACCATCGCTTTATTCAATTTTCAGTATGTCGAGTTCTAAATTCTGCTGTTTCTTTCTATAGATTAGTGTATTGGGTTGGTTGCCGGTAAGAATTTGTCTTAGATTTTAAGACATTTAGTATGGAATTATATACTGAGACATAAATATCATGGCCGCTAAGAAAAATTTAAAGAGACAGAAAACGACAACGGTTGAATGTTCGTTTAAAGGAATCCGCTGTATAGAAGATAAGGAAACAAAAGGCATCAGCGACAACCAGAGAATGTAAGTGACGTCACTGAGTTGTAAAACAAGGTATAAAGAACAACCTGACAGACGGACAAAGACAGATGAGGAACATTTAACACTAACTTTCAACAACAAAGAGAGACAATATTTCCAGTTCATAAACTAAAAGTAGACAATGTTTATTTTAAGCCAATAATACAAAGGAGAATCTATATCCCTGACTGGGTGTGACGGGAGCACAGAAAAAATGTCACTCGCTACCGGCAAAGTCCCGCCGCTTATGAAAAAGCCAGACAGAAAACAAGCGAGAGGACTTAACGTTCTTTTCTTGTCGATGCACAACCCGTTTGGCCTTTTTTTTTTCAAGTTAAAGGCAGCGGAGCAAGAGATCTTTTGTATTACATAGTTTGATGAAACACTTTGACTATGTTACCTGATGACAGTAAAATACGTTGTGCCTAGAACAAAAACAACAACAAAAAAAAAAATAAGCACGGATGTTGGTTATTGAGCTCCACTTGAGAGTTTCCAACCTTCTGTGGTAGTCAAATTTTGGCCTGAACATTAATAATGATAATAATGATAATAATAACAATATGATAACAATATAATATTAATAATAACAATAATGATAATTATAACATCAGAACAATATAATATTAATAATAACAATAATGATAATTATAACAACAATAATAGGCCTCTGTTGGTAAGTGCTAACCATGACAAGTGTATTCGTCCTGGCTGTCCACTCGACTGGAGTAGCGTCACCTGTGGCTGTATAGACCGCCATCCACAAATGGCAGCCTCTGTCAGTTGTGGAGGTCTTATCAGCGAGAGACTGTTGGTCTGTCGGAGCAGCAGCACTCCTTTCTGTGTGCGCATTTTCCTATGCTGCGTGCATCGGCGTCTCCTTTCTTAAGCTCAATCAAGGTTCTTCTCTATCTTGAGCGGTCAGCTGCAAGGTCCTTCCAGGACTCGAAGTCAAAGTTAAAGAGCCTATCTCTCCCTTGACGACATCTTTGTAGTGTAGGTTGAACCAGCCAGTTTCGCGTCCCAGACAGCAGCTCTCCTTAGAGGATGTCTTTGGGGATTGTAACTTCTTACATGCAACGAATATGGCCAGCTATGGAAGAGGGGTTTGTATATTGGCTCGGAGGCCAACGCCAGACAGGACTTCTACCTTGGCAACAGTGTCCTGCCTGAATATGCCCAGCATGCGGTGGAGACATCTGAGATGGAAGGTTTGATATGTTCTCTTTCTTGCCTGATGTACGTCGTCCATATCTCGTTGCCGTACAGCATTGAGCTGTATCACTCAAGCGCTGTATAGCGCCAACTTCGTCCAGGTCGTCAGTCTAATGTTTACCGTTTGCCCACACTTGATTCATGAGGGGAGCGAAAGCAAAGACCGCCCTTTCAATCCTCCTCCCAAGCGAGGTGTCCAGCGAGAGATTGTCTGTGATAGTGGAGCCCAGAATGTTCATTTACTTTTCGAGGTCAGACTTCCTTTAGATTTCTTGCCACTGTCACTTACTTTTGTTTCTTTCTATTCTTCAGTAGAAATTTATCTTCCTCTCTTTCTCCCTCTTCAGATCATCTCACACGTAGACATACATAATCCGCAATATACGCCCCCCCCCCACTCTCCCTCCCTTCCACCTACCACTTCTCAGCTTTACAAAAATAAACTAACCTCATGACTCATGGTCCTTGTAACCGAGGGTGGATGGAAGCCTAACTGAGGATGGTTGTTTTGATAATCTGCTCCATCTCTGTCGGTGTCTGATTATAAGTTTTTAGATCGTGGTCTAGCCGGCTCACATTCATCCTTTGATATTAATATTATTCCCCACTTCCTACTAGTGATGCATAATATCATAAATCAGTGGCATGTCCTTCCAGTTGTAAAATTTGGTTTGACCTTTAGGATATAGGCTCTATAATGTGGTAGTGGCTACACTGCATAGTCAGTGACCTCGGTTATTGAATATTCTCTCATGATCTAAGCTTAATTGTGTCTTCTCAAAACACGACTAAATCGGCAGAAACCTACCAGACAGATAGATGGGGTGGGAAGACAGGAGGGAAGGAGGGAAAGAGAAGAAGCAAGCGTGAGTGAGAGAGAGAGAGAGAGAGTGTGTGACTAAAACACATGAGGAAAGTAAAGAACGAAAGACAAGAATAACTGTTACTAATTTTTATTAGATCTAGCTTGTGTCCATACCACTTTACTAGATCTAACATTCTGAAACATTGCCCGCATCGATGTCTTAATATATCTGACACCGAAATCTATGGGCAAAAAACTATGACAATGAGTATCTTGACATCATCATTCTCAGATTTTTTCACTTCATATCATACACTTGAGTGTATCTGGATCATGCGGAAAACAACAATATCAACTAAGACGGTCGAAATCGTTGTCATTCCGATGTCCCACTGCAAACTACAACATGTCTACAATAAGGTAGGCTTGTATCTGCAGCACACATCAAGCACACTGTTCTTTACCACTTTACGCTGAACGTTACGATCATTACACTGTAAAGATATGGGCTCTTTTAAACATACCTTGAGAGACGTCGACGGGTTCATTGGGCGATGTGAAAAGGGTGTGTATTGTATTCCAACAGAAGACACTCAGGTTTGAAGAAATCAATCCGCACAAAACATTGACAACAATGAAAGAAACAAAACTAGGCAAGTTTGGTAGTGAAAGCAGTTCCCTCCCTACACGCGACCTTTCGGTACCGTTTTTGAGACGAATGTGTTATGCACACTGTGTGGCGAGGCCCAACAGAACGACCGCAAGAGTGTGCGTACTAGTGACACACTTTGGGGTGGTTAGAAAATCGGGCAAACCCGTTGTGGGGAGCCTCAACCGGTGACATCTGTAGTTTCGCTTGCTGTTGATTGACGTTTTACTTAGAACTAAGGCTCTGATGTATTTTGACAAAACACCCTTTATCTTCATACTTTATTTCTCTTTCAAGTCAAATATATCTTCCCACTTAATATCCTATAAGTATCAGAGTACCGACTCGGAGACTTTCAAAGCCCTAACTCCAATACAGTGGCAAAGTATTGTTGACATTTCGGACTATTCTATTATGCTCCAGACGTTGAAATTATAAAGCATCATTTTGCTGATTATTTGCTAAGAGAGAGAGAGAGAGACTGAAAGTTGAATCACCGTTTTCTCGAAGCAGAAATTTTCAGGTAAAAGGCTTTTTATTAAAGTGTTTGAAATAAACACGCTCATTATCAAGGAAACTGACAAAAAAGACTGAGAGAGAGAGAGAGAGAGAGAGAGAAGGTGAAAAGGAGAGAGAGAGAGAGTGTGGGAGAGAGGGAAGGGGAAGGGGGGCAGAAGGTGGAGGAGAGAGAGGGATCGGGATAACAGCACAACTCTCGACATAAGCTTACTTGAAAAAGGAGGGCACACGTAACAGTAAAAGCTGACAATTTTGTTGTTAGTATTTTTGCTAGGTTTATTTCATTTCTTTGTTGCCAAAGAATGGAGAGTTATAACTATTCCATAATGTAGTTCAACGGTGAAAGTGAAAAATCGTCTCGTGTCAACCGTTTATGGCAAACAGATATCATAGTAACATATAATTTCAGATCAATGCTGCATTTCAACGTCCGACAATAAAATACGGTATGCATGCAAATTGTTCATTATCAAGATGTCTGTGATTATTTCCACATATAAGATATCTATGAAATTTCTTGCGTATCTTGGAGCTTATCATTATGTGTATCACATTATTATATTCCACTCTGATTTGTGGAGGGCACATAGATCGATCGATCAGTCGGACAGTCAATCTAATTATCTGTGCTTACCTGTCTGTCTGTCTGTCTGTCTGTCTGTCTGTCTGTTTGTCTGTCTGCTTTCCTCCCTGCCTGATGAACTGCTTGTCTGTCTTCTGGCATAATAATGTATTAGTGCTTGAAAATTCTATCACCGGCTTTAGCATAATTTTGTTCGACTTTCTCTGTATGGGAAGGGAGGAGTCCCAGACATACGAAATGAAATGCGTATCTAATACAGCACGCAATTAACTTCATGAGATGGGAAGAAAACTCTTATACATTTCCGAGAAATTTCAGTGTCTCTTCCTCCAACACTTCTATCCTTTTCTCTGATTGTCTTTGGCCACCTAATCTTCTATGCCTCCCTTTACATTTGAAAGGAAGTCTATTTTTTTTTTATTTGTGTTTGTTTATGTTTTGTTTTGTTTTGTGCTGTTTTTAAGTATATAAAGTGAGATATTTATAGCAAGAGAAGTATGTGAAGGAAATTGAAAGAGAAGAGACGGTAGAAGGGAACTATTTTCAGAAACATCCTCACTTGTTATAGCACATGATCTCTGATATTGCTGTTGTTGCCGTTGCTGCTGCTGTTGTGTTGTCGATGTTGCTGTAGCTCTTGATGTTGTTTTAGTAGCTGACAAAAGCCCAATATTTACTTTGAAGAACGAAACACATAATTATGGAACTACTCGTTTGTTTTTCCCTGCTATGTTCTATTTCAACATTCCGAGCTTTCCTTTGGTTTCAGTTTGTTTTTGTGAGAGTGCAGATTTTATCCACTTTCTCACACCAACCCCTTCTTCCCCCAGGCCGGCCTGGTAGTTTTTCCAATACTCGTCAGCGCATGAAGTGCATGCAAATCTTGATTGTGCTGTTTCACAAAGACCCCTTGACTGGATCCTATTTAGCGTTTCCTGTCGAGAGGAACATGGTTTGTTTGACAGGTTGTGTTTAACCTTTTCACTGTCGGTGGCAGGTACGAAGAAGGTTTCCTCCCTGTGACGAGAACGAAGTAGATTTAGGTCACCCACTCCATTCCTTCGACTTCCCGTCCTTACTCTTCCTTCTTAGCTTTGTGCACTCCTCCACGTTTATCTTTTTCTGGCTCACGCTATCTATACGAACATAGAATAAGGGGATCAACAACAACGACAACGATAATTTATCATTATATGAACTGGACATTCTGAATTGAGATCTTCACTCTCAGAGCTTCTTTTCCTTTAGCATAGTATCCATGGATCACCCTCAATGATCCCGTCTTCTCAGCAACCCCGCCCCCCCCCTTTTTTTCCTCCACTCTCCGTGCTTCACTGGTTTTTCTCACACAATAATATTGATTCACTTTCTTCTCTATCCCCTCTCTTCTCCCTCTCCCCTCAACCCACCATAAACACACACACATATCCGGTATATCCATTCTCTCTTCGCTCTTTCTCCCTCTGCACTTCTTTCTTTCTTTCTTTCTTTCTTTTCCTTCTATAACCTTCACTCACACACACACCTATTTTGACTAAAAATGTGCTTGGTGTATTAAAATTAAGATTAAGTGATGTGTTAAAACTTGTACACGAATAGCCCAGCTGTAAGTCAGCTACATCTTTCTCATGATATACAAAATCTGAAATACTTTGGAATTTCGTCCAACTCATCTCCTAAAGCACGTTTGCTAAGTTCAGAGCCCTACACTCACATTAACGCCGAACCCGGCCGGACGGAGACCGACTATTTCCATCAGAGTAATATGTTTACATTGCCAGTCTTGGACACCGACGGAGTTTTCATATTACATTCTATATACGTCTTTCAATCTCCTAGTGGAGGTTATCTCGTGAATTTAGAGAGCGGAACTATTGCTGTTGACATTTATGTAGAAAGACTGTTACTTTGTGCAAATGAAACAGCTAAACATTTTATTTTTTCCATGTGCATCCTTTCCGTTTTTTGGATTTCTAATCTTTAGTTCCATTTGATACCTTTGCAACTGCTGCTAACTACTGCTGCTGTTTCTACTAATGAACAAGCAAATGAAGATCACATTGATAATGAAAACGATTATTCAGTCTCTTTTACCCAATGAATGAAACATTTAATAAGAACTCATTTTCATATATAACAAAAGCCTGTTTTCTTTTTGTATTTCTTTATTGTTGTCCTGAAGAAGAATCAACAGGGATACAAAATCTGGGCAGTTTCATCAGGTTATTCAATCTTTATCTTAGTCGTTGTCCACATTGTTATTTGTTTCTTTAGATGTCCATGTCTTAGATTTTAATACATTTCTTTTGAATCATCATAATTGGTGGTGATAGAGGTGATCATGAAACTGCTTGTAAAATCTGGCGCTTATTGTGTTGGTTGTGATTTCGGAGACTATTATGGTGACTTTTAATACTGTGGGAGTCTTGATGGGTGGTCATTCAATTACATCCCTCTTCAGACCATCCCAGACACATTTTTAGATCCATAGTCCATAGCGGCTTCCTTCGTCTCCGAAGGAT
>JBCAUA010377842.1:0-18416 GCA_038406235.1 Peronia verruculata | reverse complement strand
GGATGACGCCCCCTTCCATGTACCCGGGTCACCGGCGGCCCCACAAGCACAGCCAGTGGATGCAGTGGTGGTGGTACAACAACCAGCCTCCGACATGGAGACAGAGGATGATGATGAGGATGACGCCCCCTTCCATGTACCCGGGTCACCGGCGGCCCCACAAGCACAGCCAGTGGATGCAGTGGTGGTGGTACAACAACCAGCCTCCGACATGGAGACAGAGGATGATGATGAGGATGACGCCCCCTTCCATGTACCCGGGTCACCGGCGGCCCCACAAGCACAGCCAGTGGATGCAGTGGTGGTGGTACGGCAACCAGCCTACGACATGGAGACAGAGGATGATGATGATGATGATGTCTTTGCTGTAAGTACTCTACTCATTTTGGCATTGACTTCATATGGTGGAAGATCTGAATATGCACGTTATATACCACTTTTATCTTCACATAAAATAGGTGATCATTGTGCTCAGTCCTATTACTTTCCTGTAAAGAGGGATTGAACAAGCAGTGTAAAGAAGGGAAAAAATCACCTTTGCGCCCTTTGATTGAAACATACACAATATAAAGAGAATATTTGCTTCTTCTTGTTATAGTTTTATCAATTTTTTGGCGATCAGTCGTTCGAGTGGCAAGCAGTAAAAGGATATTTTTCCTCTTTACACTGCTGGCTCAACACCTCTTCTGTCTGGCAAAGGGAAGTAAAAGTCTGGTCAAAATGATCACCCCTTACACAAATCCCTCTTTTGGAAAGAGCAGATAATCTGCGAAACGATCTTCCATTGTGTAGTGCCATTGAGCACAGATAGCTTGTGTAACATCTTTGTAATTTCTACCAGAGAAGCATGTGATCCAACATCTGTTGGTTTATCTGCCACCTCATAGGTCACCACATACCCATTTGCTAAAATGTTGTTTTAACCTCTCAGATCCCAAGAAAGTAGGATATCTCGGCTTTAACACATTCCTTGAAGAGACATTGACACATCTAATCACTGTTCATGGTGTCTGTACACATTCAGATACAGAGAGAGAAACAGAGTTAGGGAAAATTCCAATAGTTTAACTCATAAGATACAAATATGGCGGTGCTTGCAAAAATATTTTCATCATTTGGCGCACTTTTACGAATTTCAGAAACATTTAGTATTGCGTTTGCGTGCAAAGTGTTAAGAGGAAACCTTGTATGTATGTGTGTGTTGTGTTTTGCTGTTTGTGTGTGTGTTTGTGTATGTGCGTGCGTGCATGCGTGTGTGAGTTTCTGTGGGTAGAAATTTGGAATTTGCAAATTTTCCCTTGACGGAGTCACTCCGCATATTCCTCATCAACTTTAACTGCCAAGGGTTCTTTAATGTGCCTAATATACACCCATGATCTTCGAAGTGTTTTCGCCCTTATCCAAGAAGGCTAGACATCGGGCTTCCATGGGAAATCATTGACCTCTGAGTCACTAAAAATGAGATGCGACACGATGGAACAGGCTCTCATCAAATTTTAAGCATATGGAGTTATTGCCATCTCTGTAAAGATTATTCATTTCCCCATCAGTCTGTGAAAATATGATTGTTCTATCTTAAGTAGAAGTTGAGATATTGGCAATTAAAGACGATGGAGTGATCTATTACTACAGCTGAATTTATTGAGAAAATGGTAAATCACTCTTGTAAATCATTCATCTTTGTATGACCATGCCACAAAATTACTTTTTTTTTTTTTTTACTTTTACTCGATCTATTTCAGTAAACTGAACTCTGAAATGCATTTTAGATTGATATAGAAGGGCTTCATGAAGAAAAGAAATTGCGCTAAAAAATTCATTCACTGTTGAAAAACACCCGATTTCTCCGATCAGCT
Source organism: Peronia verruculata (assembly GCA_038406235.1). Lineage (NCBI taxonomy): Eukaryota > Metazoa > Mollusca > Gastropoda > Systellommatophora > Onchidiidae > Peronia > Peronia verruculata. Next base: position 16,560 of record JBCAUA010377842.1, on the reverse strand, counting down.
GAGTTTGACGAGCACCTGACGTCATCGTCTCGCGTCTCAAATGGTTTTCGGTCTTCATGTCCTTCCATCCGCCGTTGGGAAGACCAGGAAGTTGAACTCACAACTTCACAACTAAACCTCTTTTACTCTGAAGAAGACGCGGAACCACATGGCCACGGCGACCTCCTTATTATAATTCACCTTATCTTGTAACATAATATATGCCACTCCGATATGTGTCATCTATGTGGAAATCTACCTTATTCTAGCCGACATATATATGTGACACCTCTTTGCGGCAGGGAACATACAGGTAGCCAGCCTTGTTCTGATAAATGTGACATCTTCCACTGTCCCAGCCAGGCACTTAGTCCGGGAGTGCTTTTGATAGTCTTTGAATATAGCTGGCTATACTGATAGTCCATTTCAGGTTAGGCCATAGGTTGTCTCTAAATTCTTAACCCTTAAAGGACCGGCCATGCGGAGCACTATTATTCCCTCAGGACTTGCAATGTTTTGGAAAATCACTTAATTTTAATTCATGTCAGATACAAATGTGTATAATATAAACGGCTCTACCTCTGCTCCCTTAATTACGACATCAATGTAAGCAAATCATGGTGTGGCGGGAGAAATGTATGCGATTAGGACTCTGCGTAATGTGACCCGTGGTGGAAATATACTTGAGCAGTCTTTTAAGGGAATGTGTAAAGCCCTGGCGTTAATCCGTCTTACATAGTGTCTCCTTGGGGTACCAAGAAAACAGTGTCCGCCTCCAACTTTTAATTCAACTAAGCAAGTAAAAATTCGCGATGGGAGAAAGAGGCAAGGCATGACAAATTGAATATAGGGAAAGCCTATCATAACTTTCTTAATTTCAAATAATGAATACATTGAATTGAATTCACGAGATCCCCCCCCCCCCACCCCCCACACCATTCCTCTTTTTTTTTTTTTTTTCTCATAATTTTTACATTTTTTTTAAACATATCTGATCCACAGACTCCAGCTGTAGACGCAGCACCTCTACCCCAACCTGTAAGTACCACAATTAATTACAAAACATGGTATTTGTACATGTGAAAGTCCTTTGTATCGTGCAACCTGCAGCTCTCCGTGCCAACATTAAACCAAAGATTGTGCTTGTTAGAGACAGACTACTCAAAAACCGATGCAACCAAACATACCAGTTGTCACTTGTTTTTTGCCCAGACAATATAATAAAATACTCAAAGAAGACATTAGCAGAATTCACAATTCGCAGAAGCAGAATGTGTATGTGTGTGTTTGAGATCTACACGTCTTTGACATTAAAATTTCTATCTCTGGCTTATCAAAAGATAGATGGAAAAACAAAAGATCACAGCCGAAATTTTATTTTTAACATGCCACAGAAAAAAAAAATCTGTCTTCTTTCCACGTGTATGTATTTTGTCTTCAAAACAAGAGTATTTATTAAACCTGAGGACTTTTTGGTAAACCTCTTCAAAAGACAGTTTTAATGGCAATAGAATAATCTTCACCAGTTTTTTTATGTTCTTCTGTAGTAGATCTGATAGCCTTTGAATGTCTCTAGCTATACTGATATCCCATCTCAGGTTAGGCTGCAAGGGACTTTCACTGTTTGTGAGCTTATTATGGGGAACGGAGTGTTACTGCGCACCCTGTTTCACAGTTTCACTTCAGGTGTAGAATGCCCTCAGAGTATAATTTTACCCCAAGTCGCGCATGCGCAGTAGATAGACACTGTGGGCTAGATTTGACACGGGATATTAACCCTATGGTCGGAGCAGGATGTTCGTCTAGGAAGATATCTTCATGTATCGATATTATTATTATTATTTGCAAAATTTACTTCACTTCAAGTGAACAATTTAAAAGATAACGTAAACGGTTTGGAAATGAAAGGAACATAGATATACATTGGTGGATGACAGAGTGAGTGAGTGAGCAAGTGATAAAAGACACGTAGGTCAAGTCCTATGCTACCGTATTTGGTATGATAAGCCAAACTTTTAATGATTTCAGCTGCCCTACCTCCTCCCCCCCACCCCACCCCCCACCAGCCCCAAATGGTTTTGTAGTCGTGTGTTTCTAGCCTAATATAAATATTGCAAAATTAATGACCGCTGTGTGAATCGCTGTCAGGATCAGGGGAATCACTAAGATAGAGATTGAAGAGAGGGGGATAGCTGGGACCGGGAAGGGGGTAGGGGAGGGGTGGGGGTGGATGGAGGGAGGGACTGGGGAGGAGGAGGAAAGGCTGGGCAAAGTGAAGGGAATTTAGGGATAGCCTATCATAACTTACTTCATTTCAAATAATGAATACGTTTAAATAAATTCACGAGTCCTCCATGCACCCGCCCTCTCTCTCTCTCTCTCTCTCTCTCTTTTTACATGTATTTGTTTCATTTTACAATGTTCTTTTTAAACCATCTAATCCACAGATTCCAGCAGTTGACGCAGCACCTCTTCCTCAACCTGTAAGTACATCAATTAATTATTAAACATGATTATGTAATTGTACATGACAATGTGAAAGTTCTTTGTATCATGCAGCTCTCCGTGCCAACATTAAACCAAAGCTTGTGCTTGTTAGAGACAGACTACTCAAAAACAAAGCAACCAAACATACCAGTTGTCACTTTTTTTTTTTTTTTTGCCCAGACAAATAATAAAATAATCAAAGAACTTAAGAAAACATTAGCAGAATTCACAGTTCAAAGTATAAAAGAAACAATGGGTATCTGTGACCTTCACGTCTTTGACATTGGTAACCTTCATAAAAGACAATTAGTTTTTTTTTTAATGGGAATAGAGTGATCTTCACCAGTACCTTATGTTTTTCTGTAGTAAATCTTTCATATTCTTTCCATAGATATCAATTTGTAAGTGTCATTTGCACACGAGTCAGGATTAAACGAAAAAAAATCATTTTATAATAATTGTCATGTCCGCAGCGTCGATGGGCAGTTTAGATCACACTCCTCATTTTGTTTACTCACAATATTACTACCACTTAATTCATTACAACGTATGTTATTCTACTTACTTTTCCTCAGTTGCAGCAGAATCTCTTCGGTAGCCGAAGATCCAGTTCTAATGGTTCCTTCTATTCGGTAAGATAACATTTCTCTCCATCTCACAGTCGGTCTGTGCCCCGTTAGCTCATTTATGGTTTAGGTAATTGGCGATTAGTCTGCTGGCATATTCATTGCTTATTTGATAAATGTATACATTCAAACATTCAAACACCCAATGCAATCATTCAATCTTTACTTCATTAACCCATTTCTGCATTTAAATAAAGATTCATAAAGATTTATCGGCACATTATTTATTCATTCATTCATTCAATCGATCATCATTCTTTCGTTCACGTCTTTCAGCCCTCTGCCGTAGTTTTCTCATTAACTTTCATTCATTCGTCCATTTATCCATTCATCCATCATTCATTTATTCATTCTTTTTTACATTCATAATTTATTCACGCATTCATTCATGTATTTGCTCATTCAAATATAGAGGACTAAAATTTACCACTTATTTGCTGTCTCTTTCAGATCAGGACCTCAACAGGGGGAAGCATTCTTGTTGCCCTAAATGTAAGTTAACGCTCCATTTGTTTACGATTTTTTTTTTTTTTCCTCTTGACATGCAGGCGGCGAAAGCCCACCATCAGTGGGATGTCTCACCTAGAATGCTACCCCCGACTTTCCAGGGGTGGCATCTCTTCCATCCCTCTTTGCTCCTGTCTTCTGACCCGTTCTCTTCCGTCTCTCCTTCTTGACGTGTAAACATAAGGTATTTGGCACAATGTAGCCGTGATCTTGCCGAGAAACAAGTTTGTAGCCGTGATCTTGCCGAGAAACAAATTTGCAGCCATGATTTTTGCCCCCTATCTGGGTCACGGCCGCAATTTTCAACCTGCACGATTATTTATTTATTATTATTATTCTAATTTATTGCAGTGTTTCCCTCTTCCCCTTTTATTTGAGGGGAAAAAAAAACTGCGAATTATTTTGTCAAATGATGAGTTTTGTGTTGGAGAGTAACGACACATCAGCATGATCACAGCTATATTGTGCCTAAATCGTTAACATACGTTTACACATCAAGAAGAAGAAAGAAAAGAGAGCGGGACAGAAGACAGGAGCAAGGAGAGAGAGAACAGATTTCACTCCTAGAATGTCGAAGATGGCATTCCATTGGAGACATACACTGATGGCTGGCTTTCACCGCCTGCAGGTGGGAGCACGGAAACCTACTTGTATACCTCAGGTCCCCTCGGGGGATCGATGACGAGTACACGATCAATCCTCTAATGATCGCGAGTAACTTCCCCCATGATGCTCAAGACAAGAGCGATAGGTTTTTGATTGCGTGGTCAATAAACTTTTAGTCTATCTAGATCTAGATCTAAATCAGATCAGAATGAGACCTTCGCGATGGATTGATCCTTCAACTAAAACAACAATCTAAATCAGTCTAAAGGTGGTCGTATCAAGATGTAGACTAGATCTAGATAAAACGTGAAGAGAGCATTTCGCTGAAAATAGAGAGAGCAAGCAGCAAACGTCTGTCAAATTCTAACTTGTGTCTGTCAAGATTTCAGTTTGCAGTATGGAGGTGAAACATGAGTCAAGCTTAGATCTAAATCTACCGTTTTTGACTATCTCTAGATCTAGATCTCTAGATATAATCTTGAGATCTAGTAAAAAAGTCCATTTCTTAGCATTATTATTGTGATATGTTACCGTTGGTAGAGCTAGAATTTAGATTTAGACTAGATCTAGAAGCTAGATCAAGTTCTAGATCTTGAGTCTAGATTTAGTCTAATGGAAGTGTCTGACTCTCCCAGAAAAGTGTTTTTGCTTTATACATTTTGCAGATCCTGAATTTGAACTCAGCTGTTCCATTTTTGATTTCAATCTGATATTGCCAAAACCGAGTGCTGCATTTCTTCTTCTTTTTTTTTTTAAATCATATCTTTTGTGGAAGTAGATCTAGTATAAAAGGTAGCATTTCTCTTTATGGTATTGCCAGTTACCCAATTGATCAATGACTGGCAGTATCTTTTTTTTTATCATTATTAGTTGTGAAAAAATTGTTACCCAGTTCTCAAAGTGGATATCTGTAGGTTGATGCTTATGAACAAGGAGAAAAGAAAAAAAAAAACCACCCAGATATTTCATGAATCTTTCACCGATAGGCTGCCTTTGTAGTTAAAGTTGTGGTACATCAAACTGTAATTAAACTTTGCAATGAAAATAGCTTATCGACTAAAGGGAGATCATTTTGATGATTATCTGCCCCTCCTAAGAGAGGGACGTGCAAGGGGAGGTCATTTTTACTGGTTCTGTTGCCTTCCTTTGCCAGACAGATGTTTAGCAAGCAGTGTAAAGGGGAAAAAATCCTTTTATTCCTTGTTACTGGAAGACTGATCACCAAATGATTCAATGAATTTAAACAAGAAAAAAGTAGGCTATCTCATTACATTTTATTTTGGGGGGACATTTTCATGGTGTACGTTTCAAACAATTGGCGAAAAGTATTTTTCTTCCTCCTTTCCCAGCTTGTTCAATTCCTCTTTTGTCTGGTAAAGGGAAGCAATAAGGCTGAGGTCAACGATCTCCCATTCTGTGAGAATGTGGTGCGCAAGAGATTTTTTCATCCTAATTTCACTTCATGTGTTTTTAATTTGAGAGTGTCTATCTGGGCCTAGTATTGCAATGAGGAAGCACAGGCAAATAAAAAAGTTTTGTGTTGACTCGCACATGGGGGCGTCTGTTCGTAGTTTGGGGGAGAGAGGAGGAAGGGGTTGGGATAGCGTCCCCTCCCGATACATTACATAACTAACCGGATAAAATAACTTTCTTACACACGGAGAGAGAGAAAGATGCGCACCAACAGCCACAAATAGACTCTAGGGTCTAGCTGGGCCAACTGCCCAAATAGAGGGCGCCTTTTAATTGTGGGGCATTTTTCGGAACAATTTTTAGTTTTTCAAATTATGTAATTTTTGTAATTTTAAAATACAATTCTCCATGGACCAGACTATGAAATGGGCCCAGGGAAATGTTCTGTGCCTCGTCTTATGTCTTGAAAAAAATCCCTGTAAGCTCCATCAGATAATTGTAACTTTTGTAAATTAAACATATTTCTCAATCTGATCAAAACGAAAGGGCCAAAGACATCCACAAGAGCTATGTAAATGTGGTGTTATAGGCAGAGTAAGTTGCCCTCAGTGACGTCATTTCCCCCGCTATGAGCTGACACAGTGTCTGTTACATGCATGTTCTTTTAGAATGGTTAAACAGTTATGTGCAAATGCTTAAGATTTTCTCCTCGTTGTCGAGTCGTGTCATGTGTAAAAACTGTTTATCATTTCAATAGGTAAATTTTTTTGCAAAGACAGTAATGTTGACTCATGAAATACTAATGCTCTTGTACCGTTTTTTTTTTTCAGAATGATGAGATCGATATGGACATAGAATAGATGCAACTTTACGCTTCGAAGAAATTCTACCATGCCAATTTGTTTGTCTGGTGCAAGGTCTGAAAACATCACTATCTTTTTTTCTTGTTTTATCCTGGATTGCAATTATACCATGCTAAGCTTTTTTTTTTTTTTTTGGGTCTGTAACACGAACAACCAAAGTGCAACCGTGGGTCAGTATCAGAAGCAAGATTACTAGGTACTACATTTTCTTTTTTTTTTGAGACACCTATTGAAATTATCGATGAGCAAAAACCTTGTCTGCGGGCTTTGTGCTTGTGAATGGGTTAATACCACAGGTTACTATGACAGCCACCCAGAAAGAATTTGTGACATATCAGATCATGACTGGTGATTTGTTCTCTGGGACGATCTCCCCCCTAGACTGTACCTTTACCTTTTTTTTTTTCAGTCAAATACGTTATGCTTTTTTTTTTTTTTTATCATTATGCTTTCTCATCCATGCATTTATCATCACCATCATCATCATAACCATCCCCTCACTGCCATCACAATCATTCCCATCATCGTTATGATCATTGTCAGTATCTTTATCATCACGATCATAAACATCATCATTGTCCTCATCAGCATCATCATCATCTCCATTGTTGTCACTATCGTCTTTTATTATCATTCTCCTCATTATCGTCATTTATATGCCAACTTTTCTTCTCATTGAGATGAGATCTGTTATTTTTATTGCTCAGTGTCGTTGTTTCCTCTTTACCAGGGATTTCAATGGCTGAAAATGTCTGCATTTTAAATGTAACTCAGTGAACTGTATGATATACAACACTGTTGTAAATATCTACATTTTAAATGTGTCAATAGACCGTTTCAGTTACAAACATGTATCTACGTTCTATATGCACAAGCTCTGCTTCTTTCTGGTCAGAATTGTCGGGTCCGGAATAGCGCCATGCTATGTTTCTTTTTGGTTCAGCCCCAAGAATAGTGCCATGTACTTGATTTGCTTTCTGTCGTCTTTATCCTGGCAACACTTCTCTCACTACAGTCTACTATCCTAGTATATAGGGGCATATTTTTCTGCAAAGTATGAGGACTGATTTTCTCCATGTGGTCCAGATTTTTAGTCAGTTTCTCTCGTTGGAAGTAATCAAGACAGTAATCTGTAATCCTTTACTTCACTGGTTCTGTAATAGGTCTATATTTCAAGAGAAAATCGTAGCAGCATACATCAGTGTTGAACAGAATTTATAGAATATCATAAGTGGTGACCAACTAGTTTCTGAGAAAAAAAAATCGGTAGCTGTAAATAAATAAATGCAATTTAAGTTTACAATCACAGAAATTGTAAATAAATATATTTTAGCTGAAATAGGTTATTAATATTCAAGACAGACTAAAGCTACAGCCTTTGAGGCTGTAAATGTGTAGATGTTTTTGATGGAAGATGTGATTAATATTTAGAAAGACTGGGAGAGAAGGGAGGGGATGAACTCCACGACCATGAAGGTTGTATGTAACCTCTGCGCTGTCCGACTGATGGTTGGTGGAGGATGTGGTCCTCATACTGAATAGAGGCTATGAGTGTAAATAAAAGTTTACTAGAATCACGTGATCAGTATAGATTGTCTACAACCGTAAAAGTTGTAGATAGACTGAGGCAGAACTTCTCATGATCAGTATTTCAGTCAAAAAATGTACAATGAGCTTAACGATTTTTTTTTATATTGTAGGGTCCATGAATTAAGTGTAGGGTGGTAGGTGGCACAACTTCCTTACATAATAACTTGGTATGTATAGATTACTTTGCGATAACAAGAGCTTAACTATGAAATTCTAAGGATTTTTAAGTGAATTCGTCCATTCATTTGCATTTCTATCATATTGGTATTGCACGTTGACACTCAGCTCTCACATTTTACATCCACTCTTTGCTGTACAAATGATCTCGCTTAATGACATTTTTGGAATTTTCCCAGAGACCTCATTTGTTTAGTCTCTCTTATTCTTCCCTCCTTTATATCTTTTCTTAAAGATATACATTTAAAAAAACATCATATTTATTGCTGGCTGATGGGTGAGATGAGGTTAAAATATAATCCCTAATTATGTGTAGATTTCATTGTGAATTGGTAACACCTGACATAATGCTGGTGTTCAGTAGACTTAGGAATGCCCATTTACTAGATCTGTTGCCAACATCGTCAAAGCTTATAATGAAAACCCAGACATTTTTGTTCTTGGGAAGTTGTTGCTGTGATCTCTCTGTCTACGACAGCTTCACAAGTTTCACAGCTCTATATACCTACACTTTCCTCCTCTGCTGTGAAATCTGTGATCATATTTTAGTCATGTGCGTGTTCTTTCGATTTTCTAGCCATGTCGCTGTTATAGTTACCAGACAATGAATGAGAACCGCCTCAATAATTCCTTATACATCTATATAATGTATTAGTTTCTGGGCGATGTCAGAGAGGGTAGAGTGGGCAGAAAGGCTTTAATACATAACTCCTTGCTTTGCTCTTGTCATGTATCCCGCTTTCTATCCTTCTTGATCAACCTTCTTTACTGCGTTTTGAACAGTATAGCCGTATTCACGCTGATGTTCCATTGAAGCCCAACACAAACATAACACCATTGTAAAATTTCCGTCTCTATGAGAACATCAAAGCCTATGATGGAACCTATGTAGTTGCTGTTACTGACTTGTCCTTAACATTTCTCTGATTTGTTTCATTCATCCAGTCCCATTCATCAGTGTGAACAGGAAGCTTGGCCATAATAGTCATTTTCAACTTACGAAGGGAGGGCAGAACAGTAAAACAACAAATTGTTCAGTTATTTCCTTTATGATGTATCATGAGGCCAGCATAAAATCTCAGGAATTTTGGTTTCCTCAGCTGCTCCCATCTCACACTGTCTGCTGTTGCCACCTTCTCTATAGGCGACTGTTTTAATCAACTTTTATTTCTTGGTGTAGACAATGATTTACCCAACACTGTCTCTGGGCATAGGCTTTCAGGTATTGAAATATAAGGCCATTCCATTAGCCCCCCCCCCCTTTTTTTTTTTACTGACTGTGTGTTTGGTCTATTTATTTATTCTTTCATTTACCATTTTGTTTTCTTGACTATTTTAGAAAGTAGAAAGAAGGAAGGGTGGGCAAGGCTTTATTACATATTCATTATGTATAAACTGTCTGACAAGAACATGAAGCCTAGGAAGACATGACAAGGATTTCTGGGATTTGCTCCTGTAATTTCTTGCATTCATTTTTTTATTGAACCTCAGTCATTAATATTATTCTTGGACGTGTATAGCACAAGGAAGGAGCCAGCAATATGGCTTCATTCCGCTGTCACTTCACTGTTCACACGAAAGATCATTAAGTATAGAGAGTAAAACTTGCCATAGGAATGACTTTTCTCAACGACTGAGAGTGAAACTTGCTAAAAGATCTTTCCCAAGTGCAGAGAGTGGAATTTATCATCTGAAAGATCTTTCTCAACTGCCGACAGTGAAACATATCATCCTGCTGTATCGGAGTTTAAGTACACTCACTCAATGAAACTTTCTGCAGTATGGTCTACATGCCTGAAATGAATTTTGATTCACTAGTCAATTGTCAATTCGCTTTGTTCCTGAGAGGTCTGGTATGTGAAGAATAAACTTATTGAAGGAATAAGTGGATCAGTTGTGCTGTTGATCAGGTTTACATTTGGTCTTCACCCAATCTCATTCTTTGTTCTGTGTTCAATAGTTCTTTGTGTACCTGGGAGGCAAACATTGGCTTTCTTGCACAATAATGATCAGTTATTTCCTCCTTTCATCTTTTCAAACTCAGTTTCTTCACTTGAATCAAGTTATTATTTCATCAGAATATTAGGTGTGTCCATAGTGAGAAGCTTTCCCCATATGCTATGGAATGCTCGAAATAAACAAGATCTTGATATGGCATTGATGTTGATTTTCTGTGGGGATAAGTATCATGTCTAAAATCGCTTATTCATTGTTTTCAGCTCTAACTCCTCTTGATTTTCCCTGCTTTTTTTTTTTTTTTATTGCAACTCAAGAAAGGGGTGCCCATCTTCCTTTGAAATATCCTGATCTATAGGTCTTGTCAAATTCTCTAGCTAAATCCTCCTTGTCTGGACAATGAATGAAACTCATGGTGTTGTTTCCCTTATGTTTTCATTATTGCCTTGACCAAGAGCCAATTCAGTGGTGATTTTAGCCTGGTTATTCTTGGTATTTGTCGGGTTTGCTGGACTTCTTGTGGAGCTTGCACTATTTGCTCTGATCTTTGTGTATTTGAAAGACTGAAGTCAAGTATTTGAAATGACTTCTGACTGTTCTATAGTAAATTGGCATTTAATGCTGCTCTGTAACTCTTTATTTATCTAGTGAAATGCAGAGATCATGTGTGTTGGACTACGTACAAGTGCTCGTAAAATCTTGGAAAACACATTTGCAAAGCAGGTGTTAGCCTGTGGCCAAAGTTAACTTGAACCAATGGCGCTCCAAGGAGTTGAGGCAATTACATGTAAAAGCATTAAAATGTATCGTACAGTAAATTGTCATAAGACAAGGAGTCAGAAAACTGAGATATCCTTTCATAGATTTATTGTATCACTCGTCACTTTGCTGAACATTTTCTCAAGAAATCATTTTGTCGTCTAAGAACCAGTGCGCTCTGATTTCAAAGTAGCCGGAGAATTCATATTATACCAAGCATATTCTCAAATCTCCAGCTATATCATCTGTTGTCATATTTGAATCTGTAGGGGCCTCTCTCCCCAATATGGTCAAAGACTGATGCCTGCTCTCTTTATCTTCCTCTTTATAAATTGTGAGGTCTTTGAAATTTTGTATCCTCAATAAGCTCCTAATCCGATTTGTCTTTTCCATGTCTAAGGAGACTGAAAGAATTTTTTAGAAAATTTAAAATACAAGTAGACTTCAAGGGTGCTTTTCTAACTGGGGGAGAACAAATCCTACGTATGTCTGACACCACCAGTATATTTAAGTTTAAAAAGGACTGTACCATCCTTACTCTCCTGGGTACATGTTCTCTTACCGGTGTCATCACTGGGGGCATATTGTCTGGTCTTAACTCCTGGGTCAGAGTCACCTTTTACTTCTGTCATTTTAGGTAATGTCATGGTGTTTCTGTAGAAGAGACGTTACATAATAATTCATATGTACTTCCAGAATGAGCATGCCATATAATAAACTTGGAAGGGGTATAAATACAGTCGTTCTACTTGTCTTGAAATCAGTGATGAGACATTTGATCAGCCAGATGATGTTTCATTGTGGTGCTCGTCCTCTTATAAGCATTTCTGCCAGTGATATTGTCATTCATAGCAAACAAATCCCAGTCTTTGTTTCTCTATGTTTATCTCGAGGTAAATATCGTATGTGGTGTTGGTTGTTGTGTGGAAGACATTGTGTCTGATGGAGGTAGAATAAATCCCAGAGACTACAGGACAACTTTATATAATGAAAGAAATGAACATCAACCATGTTGAACCGGGTAACAGAATGGAAGTGAGTTTTAATAAGGCTATTGTTTATGACACAGAGTAATTACCCTTGTCTTACATAGTACAAAAACATATTCAACTTTATAATCAAAGTAATAATCATAATAATAATGATGAGTTTACTCCTTAACAGACCTATCTAGGGAAATCTATCTAGCTAATCTTTAATTTTAGATCGATCTAGACAGAGTTCTTCTTATTTCGTGTAATGTCACCGTAAAGCTGAAATCGAATGTTCAGTCCTGTTTGAAACGATTCATTGTACAAGTTTGCATTTCCTAAAACTTCTGTAAAGGATTAGAGTTCAGGAAAAACTGGTACACAAACATCCCAGAGTGATAGACTGTCCATATTAATTCAGTTATGCAATCAACACTGTAGAACTGGCATTATATATTTCAAGTATTAGATTTTTGCCTACATTTATAAGCTGCTGAAAAGAGGAATCCACAGGGATCTATCGGGGGAAGGTGGGGAGGGGGCGCTTGGACATTAATAAATTTAATATCCTGTGTAGAAAAAGAAAAACAGGTTTTTACATTTTATTCTCTTTTTAAAAAAGAATCAACGGGCAGACAGAATAAGAAAGATTTATTGACAAAAAAAAAAAGAAAATATATAGATGTAGTGTAATGAAATTAAATAAATTGTTCCATAAATAGCTAGTAAACGTTTTAACGGATGTTTCTTTACTGCACTCAGAATTTTCAATATTTAAACATTATCAGTCCAGGAAAAATTTAGCACATTTGTCAATCCTACAATCATAAAAACTTACCTGTCATAATCCATGATTGTATTGATCCTGTGAGCGATAGTTAGGACTGTGCAGTCTTTGAAAGCAGAGCGGATTGTTTCCTGGAAAAATACGAACATAGATATAAACATAGACTGACCAACACAGACAGATCAACACATAGACCGGTTGAAACATAGACCGACAAACATATCGACTGACACGCAACATAGACCTACAAACATATAGACCGACAAACATATAGACCGGATAAAGCATAGACCGACAAACATATAGGCCGGTTAAAACATAGACCCACAAACATATAGGCCGACAAACATATAGACCAGTTAAAACATAGACCGACAAACATAATTATAGACCGACACACAACATAGACGGACAAACATATAGACCGACAAACATATAGACCGACAAACATTTAGACCGGTTAAAACATAGACGGACAAACATAATTATAGACTGACACACAACATAGACCGACAAACATATAGACCGGTTAAAACATAGACCGACAAACATATAAACCGTTAAAACATAGACCGACAAACATATAGACCTACAAACATATAGACCTACAAACATAATTATAGACTGACACACAACATAGACCGACAAACATATAGACCGGTTAAAAGATAGACCGACAAACATCTAGACCTACAAACATATAGACCTACAAACATATAGACCGGTTAAAACATAGACCCACAAACATATAGACCGACAAACATATAGACCGGTTAAAACATAGACCAACAAACATAATTATAGACCGACACACAACATAGACTGACAAACATATAGACCGACAAACATATAGACCTACAAACATAAAGACCGACAAACATATAGACCGGTTAAAACATAAACCGACAAACATATAGACTGATAAACATATAGATTGACAAACATATAGACTGACACACAACATAGTCCGATAAACACAAAGACCGACAGACACAGACTGACCAACACGAGACTCAACCAACGCATAGAGTCACCAACCCATAGACTGACCAACACATAGACTGACCAACACATAGACTGACCAACACATAGACCGACAGACAGATTGGCTGACAAATATATTGACCGACAAATACCTAGACTGACCAACACATAGATTGACCAACACATAGACTGACCAGCACCTAGACTGACAGACAGATTGACTGACCAACACATAGACCGACAGACACACATAGACTGACCAACATATAAAATGACCAACACATAAGGTGACCAATAAATAAACTGACCAACATGTAAAATGACAGACACATAGACTGACCACCATATTATAGACTGACCAACACATAGACTGACCAGTACGTAGACCGATAAACACATAACTGACTAAAACATGGCAGACTTGACCATACAGACATAGTGGGTCCCAGAACTGACCTGAATAAGAGAGTCTGTCTGGACATCCACAGCGGCCGTGACCTCGTCCAGCACTAAGATCTTGTTCTGTCTGAGCAAAACCCTGGCTGGACACACCAGCTGTCTCTGGTTGACCCACACTGGACATGACAGGGACAGACAAACAGGCATCAAGTTCACCCTTTTATCAGATCTTTCTAAACATTCAGTAAATGGTCATTGCAGTACAAGGAGTTTTTGTTCCCAATCAGTAAAAACACCGACTCTTTAGTCCACATTGCCAAATACACGAAATAATTTTTTTTGTAAAAGTTGTTCACTAATTGAAGAGATGTTATAAACAAATAATATACAAAATGGACAGGTTGAATCTCAGAGTGTTGAGATCTAGGTCGGAGATGTTGACCCCATCAATATCGATCTGACCCCTAGCAGCTTCAATCATGCGGAACAAGGCCAAGGTCATTGTGGATTTACCTGCCCCTGTCCTAGCCACACTGCCAATCTAGGGAACAGCAAAACAGGAAGAGTTAGGTTGAGGAAGCATTGAGAACTTGTATTGTGGTCTGTATGTTTCGTTTCTTTGAGTTGGGATTTAACGGCAGATCAGCACAATCACGGCTATGATTTATTTTGACAACACGATAAGATACGTTTACACGTCAAAAAGGCTGATCAAGTATAATAGTAGACGAAAGAAAGAGAGCAGGACAAACAACAGGGGCCAGAAAAGAGAGGAGGTGTCATCCCTAGAATAGCATTCCATGGCAGACATCCAACTGACGGCGGGCTTTCACCGTTTCTTCATTTCAAATCTTCATCAACTGGTCTTAATAACTAAACTTTCATAGACAACTGAAACCTTCAGAACTAAGTCGATTTGCACACATTTTAGCTCGAGTTCTAGAAGGATCTGACTGAAATTGTAAACTTTTTTTTTTTTTAAAGGAAGTCAAAATTTAAAATGGAAATATTCAAACATCACCAAATGCATAACTGGGGTAACTTGAATAGCACTTGACATCAAGGAAAAAAAAATGTTTTGAAGATGAATTCCCTCAAAAGAGACTTTTTTACTTTACGCACTAAGGTCTTCAGTGGAAGAGTATTGCAATGAGAACTATTATTTCCATTTGCTAGACAAGCGTTTGCAGGCAGCGTTAAGAGGAAAACAAAAATCACTAATCCGCGCTTTGCTTCGTAAAAAATTCCAAATAATAATAATAATAATAAGTGTTCTAAAGAGGAGGCCATCTTCTTGTTGTTATAGAAATTTTATCATTCTGTTTTGGTAATCAGTCCTTTGGATAACATGAACATAAGGGATTTGAATTTGATTTTTTCGACTCTTTACAATGTTTGTTCAACTTCACCTTTATCTGGCACAGAGAACTAAAAGGTTTGTGCACAAAAATCTCCCGTTGGAACAAAATAATATTCCAGCTGATGTGTTCAGATAATTAAGCAGTACAGAGAAATGATCTATTTGAAAATCTAATGAATTTTGTGGGAAACACCGAAATCCCAAATGAGAGAAACAGAAACTTTCTTTTGCAGTTATTGCAGTTGTTGTGATGTTGCCAGTAAATGATGTTGTAACTCTTCCTTATCATCGTCATCGTCATCAATATTTGAGACGCGACACGATGAAATCAAACGCTTCTCAAACTGAGCAGACAAGAGAAATCATGTGTTTTTTTTTTTTTTTAAGATTAAATAATGACAGTTAGTTTTTTTTTTTAACCACGGTTATGGACAGCTGAGATAACCACCACTACAGGAGGTTGAAACGCTTATAAAAACCATAACCATCACGTGTTTTTCAACAAAGAATGAATTTTTAATGCATTTTTTTCTCTTCACCAATCCTTACTATATCGATTTAAAAATGCACTTCTGAGTTCACTTTGATGGAACAGATAGAAATAAAGCCCGAAAATTGTAATTTAGTGGCATGGCCTAACATGGATTAATAAGCATTTATGAAAGCGATCGGCCATTTTCTCCATAAATTCGGCTACAGCAAAACCGGTCACCCTCTTCGTTTTGAATATATATATTACAGAAAAGTGCACATTAAGCAGGAGGGTCTTGTCCATCAGATTAAAGTTCCATTGAACAAAATTCTAATACGACATGACACTGCTTAAGATTGTGATTTCAGTTGAAGAAGAGATTCCTACCTTTTCCCCTGGTTTGATTTTGGCATTCAGTCCGTTCAGAACGAGGTCAAGGCCGGGTCGATATCGCAGTTGGAAGTCCTTGAAGTCCATCCTCGGGCCAAGATGATCGAGTTGACTTTATGTTGGGCAGTCCCTGGAGACAATGAGGTCACTTTGCAAAGTTAGTCTATCTATCTATCTATCTATCTATCTATCTATCTATCTATCTATCTATCTATCTATCTATCTATCTATCTA
>JBCAUA010377731.1:0-18417 GCA_038406235.1 Peronia verruculata | reverse complement strand
CTCTCTCTCTCTCTCTCACACACACACACACACACACACACACACACACACACACACACACACACACACACACACTCAGACACACATATCAAAAGCCACATGGACGCGAGAACTTCTCGACCTCTCGCGCACTTAGACCACGCCCAGCGTTACCGCCCGTGGCTCAGACAGGAAACCGGAAGCGGCGATGACATCAGAGTAAAAGATGACCAGGAACTGAAACGAAAGCGAAATGAACGCGAGGCCGGCAACGTACGACCGATAGGCTGCACTGAGCTTGCTGTCTTTTGGTGCAGACCTTCTGGTACATCCGAGGTCGGTTTACAGCCTTTTGTCTTTGATCTCGGGAGGAAAGGGACTGGAAGGCGGAAAGGAAGTGGAATATATATCTGTCTGAAGCTAATTTCAGACTTTTTTTTCACAGCTCTCAATAAATCCCAAAATTGCAAATGAGGAACATTATCCGGCAGAGAAAATTAATAACATCCCACACACGAAAAAGCTTTCTGTTCTTGTTGTTGTTGTCTTTTTTTGTTTTTCTCTCTCTCTCTCTTCCATGTGAGTGCAAATGTTCTGGTACATGGTCTTCCTACAGATCTAGTTGTCATAACCATAATGATGACCTGGTTGATGATATTAAGGTCAGGACGGTCTTAGCTGATACTTCAATGGAATATGGAAAGGAGAAAAAGGAGGGGGGAGCATCGGTAATTGACAAAGACAAAAAGAAAAGTAATTTTTTGAAAAATGGAAGACACAAAGATAAGAAGTACGCATAGTGAGCACAAATTACATTTCTACACAAAAACAAAGATGTTAAGTACGAATTGTGAGCACATATTTCCATTTCTGCACAAAAACAAAGATATAAAGTACAAATTGTGAGCAAACAAAGATATAAAGTATGCATTGTGGGCACATATTTACATTTCTACACAAACAACAAGTAAGACAATTTTTTAAAAAAAATAACAAATATAAAATAAGGAAGCGGAAGGAAAACAAGAGCGTAAATTCCACCCTCTGTAGTATGAATTGAATGAGCGCCAGAGTTTGGTACGTGTAAACATAGGCGTGGTCACTCTACATCTTGTCAAGGAGGACTTGGATGAGATGGGATAGGGGCATAAAGAGAAGGGGGGGGGGGAGTTTGGGGAGATTGTTTGTTTCTTGATTGTTTATGTTAGTAGTTTAGCAAAGCATCGGCAATGTTACAACTATATGATGCGCCTATATTGCTGTTTGACACGCTGACGATTTGAAAGAGTTGGAAAGGCGTAAGGCAGTGACACACGCATTGGTTGGCAAAGACGTTGAAAATGTTTTGGTTACTCTCAGTAACTGACCACAACTTTGCGTCTTTCAGTCATAAAGAGGAACAATAGCAGATAAGCATAAATTTACACTGTTCTCAAACAGAACTATTCATCAGCTTCTGTGGATACCTGCTAAAAATTCCCCAGTGCTCACGACATCCTGCGTCGGTGTTTTTTTTTTTTTTTTAAATTTTTTTTTATGTTTTTGTTTTGTTTTGTTTCGTTTTCTTTTCTTTGTAGATAGTCTTTCAGTCCTAGGAAAGTAGGACCTTCTTACCTTTAAAAACCTGCCCTGGTTTTAGTGAGTAAAAATCGGTAGGCATTTGAAATGTGGAAATTTGGCCGCTCCGTCTACCCTTCATCCGATGTAGAATTGTCAAAGATTCTTTAACGGGCGTAACTGTGTCACATGACTTCCGAAATATGTTCGGCTTTAACGAAGACGCTAGGGACAAAAAATACAGGTTCTAATCTTCGAATCCTGATATTGGCACCGTCCGAAATTTGAACCTGCCACGTTCACCACGTGAAGTGAGTTTTTCGCCGAGTAGCATCCGAAAGTTCATGGTTAAAGCGGCTCGTTTGTTTTGTACTATGAGTTGTCATATGACTGAGGTAGTGGTTTTCTTTGTCTATACTGTGTGTCTAGACTGTGCTGAGGACTATAAATGCAATCTGGATCATCATTGTAGACTTTAACCACCACTACAGGGGGTTGAAAAGCTTATAAAAACCATAACCATGTAGACTTTAATACTGTGACAAAGACTGAAACGTGGAGAAATTGCCCATACATTTTAATTAACAAGACCCGACATGTTGGATCGTTGTTTGCAATCCACATTTCAGCTCCCTAGTTAAATGTTACACAATTTTCTTCATCTTTTTTTTTGTTGTGGGGGGGGGGGGCTCTTCTTCTTGTTCTTATTGTGTTCTCCTTTTTTTTTTTATCTCTTTCTTCTTATTGTTCTTCTTCTTCTTCTACTACTTCTTCTTCTTCCAAGTCTTAATTCTGCCATCAGCCCTAGGAATGCTTCCTATCGACTGACATGTCATGGGCAACTCACTGGCGGAGCCAATCCTTCTGTAGGCAGATCTGAGTCTGAGGTGTTATCCTACTCTTAGACGATCATGTAACAATAATTTCAAGCCCCCTTTGCCTCAGGTGTCTACAACATACAGTGTGCGCTGATACCCTTGTGGTCATCGGCATAAGCACTAACACCGCCGGTCATTTACTTGACTTCGGTAGTCGGCAAGTATTTTACCACCTTGCCAGGATTTTCCTAGCTGATTTTATTATCCCACATAATTATCATACCACTGAGTTTATCAGCTGATCACTACCGGAACACGGTGCAGACATTGTTTTTGTTTTAGCCATCTCTCTTAGAGTTTATAAACCCACAGGCCATGAGTTACATTCTTGGGAAGGGTGGAACCGGAAACAGCGCCATGTTTCCTGCTCTTCTTAGCACGGAGATAGAAAATGACATGACGCTGACAGGAGATAAACCGGTGTATTATTGCACATGTCAAGGTCATCGCCATCGTTTACGCACATAAGATGCGTGCAGGACTTTCTGTGTGTGTGTATGTATATGGACCACCGAGTGTATGTGTTTGTGTATGTAGATGTGTGTGTGTTTTTCAGATGTTTACCCGAACATCTGTTTATGAATCGGACATTTTTTTCTTCTGTTTTTTGTTTTTCTTTAATGTAAATTATGCAATATGTCACAGCGGCCTTGATCCAAATACCTCCGATAAAAATGCAGAGTTAGCTTTTTCCCGTATATGTTTACTACAGCCAACGTAAATAACTTATGGAATTCTACGCTCTTCCTTGTTTATAGATAGCGTCCCTAGAAAGGTAGTTGTTTGCACTTTCTGGAAACGACATCAAGAGCAATTGTTATAATTTTGTGTGGTAGACCTGATATTTTATTGTTAAACTGATCGAGATTTAAGTGCTCAAGAGACAACTGCTTGTTTACTTCTCCGAATTTGGAAAAGTACACTAGTATCTCTCTTTCGCTGGTTGGGGTAATAACAGATTGTAATGCACTTGGAGCCTGCACTATACAGGAGCAAACCTTGTGTAAATGCTCTCTGTTACGTGCATTACTATTATCATTGAATAATTTTTGAGTAGGAGGAAAGAACAATGCATGCACTGTGAGAGTGCGAGAGGAGTGGCTGAGTGCGTGAAGAGTACGCGTTCAAGGTCTTACACAGATGGCCAGTGAGTACACACGTATGCAAGTGCGCTCAAGGGCGTGTGTGAGTGGTTGTGACAACCGCGAACAGCTAAAAATGTAGCAGTTACGCCCATATTGTTCTATCTGATGACTCGGAAAGACATCAAAAAGCAACATCAGAAATTTCTCCATTTTCCATCTGGCGCTACATGGAATGACTGGCATCTGTCACGCCCACGATTATTTTGAAAATAGAATATCTGGAATACTTTTGAAGTAGAAATTCGAGTATATCTATTGCCAAACGCAGTTTGGGAAAACACTTTGAAGTAGAAATTCTAGTACATCCATTGCCAAACGCAGTTTGGGAAAAACAAAACAAAGCAAAACAAAACCATCACAAAGAAGAAATGCGCAGATCTAGAACAATTCTGTGTGTGATATATTTCTTTGGTGAATTATATTCATTTCTTTAAGATAAAATAATATCGTAACTTTGTATTGAAAGAAAATAGGGTGAAAAATACCGACTACTGAATGATCCTGAACAATGACGCCCTACCTCCTTAGTTTTGTCAAAATGTAATTACACAATTGTGAATAGTTTTGGACTTCTGTTTCTCTAACTTCTTTGTCAATAGTCGGGATATGCTGGGTTTTCTGGAGAAAAAAAAAAATGACTTAACGGAATTTAGATTAAAAATATATATATATATCTTAAGCCCATATGTGCTTGCATTCTCACTATTTCATTTGTTGACAAATTTAGCTCAAGTTGGCCGTGATATTTGAAATGTGCAGATGCAACATTTGGAAGTTTGTTTGTATGTTTGTGTTGGGGTTAAATGACACATTAGCACGATTATGGCTATATTGTGTCAAACACGGTGAGGTACCGTCAAAAAGAAGAGAGGAAAGAGTGCGGGACAGAAGACAGGAGCAAGGAGGGAAAGAAAAGATGTATCCCCTTGAATGTCGAGGATTTCACTCCATGGGAGACACTCCACTGATGGCAGGCTTACATTGCCTGCAGATGGGAGTAGAGAACCTTCTTATAAACCCCGGGCCCCCGCGGGGAAAGATTTGGAAGTGAATCTTATGTAAACATTGTAGATACAGTACATTTCCTTTAAAAAAGTCTTTCTTTTTGTCTCAAAAATTACGCAGCGAATCAACCCATTCACAATTTTAGTCTACCAAGCATGACAGGAAGACAACAGAGTTGGTCGATATTTAACGGAAGGGAGGAGAGATCCTGAAATTTATTATTATTATTATTATTAATGATGGCCAATTTCAAAGTAAATTAATGAAACTTGGTGAGCATGTTGTTTACATTGTATCTAAAAGTTACTATTTTCAGCAATTTGTATACAAAACAAATTCTCTAGAAATATTTGAAAGTGCCATATAGCAAAATTTCAACTTTCACCGTTTTACATGCTAAAAACCTATTTTTCTCTGAAACATACCAACAGAATAGGACGCACATTGATACCTTTTTTTTTTTTTTTAGTGTTGTTATGAAAGTGATGTATATCAAATTTGGTTCCGATCGGTTTAGAAATAAAAAAGAAGACAGCGAAATACTGAAAACAAAGCAAAACAAAACAAACAACGGATTTTGAGGAAAACGTGTTTAAAGTTTTTTGTTGTTGTTTTTGTTTCACGGAAAAAATGGCATGGAGAGTTAGCTTAAAAACAGCCCCTTGCTGCATTATAGCCCTCTCATAGTCATAATAAAGTCATAATGTGCGCTCTTTGACAACATGAAATCAAATAATGATGATTTACCAGCTACATGTAGTAGCCAGAGGAAGCCAAATCCTCGTTGACAGTGGGCAGGGCCGCCCGTTGAATGACCATTTGGTCAAACACGTTAGAATGGACATAATAATATCCACTTTTTGATACCATTTTTATACTCAGAAAGACCGAACTTTTAAGAGAAAACAAAAACCCAAAATTGCATTTTTTAATTTTTTTTTGTAGCACAATCCATATTTCAGGACTATCTCTCTCCCCCACCCCCACCCCCACCCCCCCGGGGGGGGGAACCTTTTAAAAGACGTGCTCCGCTCACACCTAACTTTGTAAAGACAGATATGACCTCCTGCTGCTCTAAGATTAACTACTAACAGGAAAATAGTCCTGATGTCCCGGGTTGTCTTTTGAAAAACAGAAAGAAAGAAATGACTGAATGAAATCAAATAAAAAATCTAAACAAAGAGAAACACTGTAATACAGAAGAGACGTTTTCATAAGTTTGATTGTTTGTTTATGTTGGGGTTTAACGGCACATCAGCATGATCACGGTTGTACTTTGCCAAACACGGAATGAGACGTTTACACGTCAAAAAGGCTGATCAAAAAGGAAGAGAGCGGGACAGAAGACAGGAGTATATTCACATAACATTATTATATTGTTATGTTATTTTTTTTTACCACAGTTGTGGACACTACTGAGATAACCACCACTACAGGAGGTTGAAAAGCTTATAAAAACCATAACCATAGAAGACAGGAGCAAGGAGAGTGAAGAGATGCCGCCCCTGGAACATTGAGAATAGTATTCCACGGGAGACATCCCAACGACGGCGGGCTTTCATCGCAAGCAGGTGGAGCCAGAGAACCAACTGATATACTCCGGGCTCCCACTGAGTAACAGGAAAATAAATTATTCAACCCCCATCACAGAGTGCTCACGCTTGTTGTATACCCTGAGTGGCAGGCCAATGTTGGGTTATACCAGGCAATAAAAAATTTCTTAAGATGTCTTTCTCGAATGTTGTGGATTCTATGTAAATAAAACAAAGAGAGATGAAGAGAGAGAGAGAGAAGACAATAAAACAAAGAGAGGGAGAGAGATAGAGAGAAAGAGAGAGAGAGGGAGAGCGAGGGGGGAAAAACAGTCAAACAGTTTTCCTTAAATAACAATAAAGTAAATTAGCCTAAATATCAACATGAAAGTGCGCTCCCCGCCCTCCAGTCCGCTTACTTTTTTGTTCCAAAGCAATGCTGCCTTCTCCTGACTAACAAAACTATTTAAGAAAAAGTTTCCAATGAATGGCCTGAGTTGTTTATTAGTATAATTTTGATATATATTTTTTATTTTCGTTTACTAAAAAGAATTCAGGAATTTCAGATTTCTGCAAACTGTACTTTGAGATCCGTCGTAATGACGGACTATTTAAAAACTGTTTTGTCACAATTTTCCTAATACACTATCTTAACTCTCATTCATATTGAGAATGTTACTTACAACCGTACTTGGGAGGATCAATGAACATTGTTTTTCACCAATCTTGTCACTTCCCTTTAGAACACACAAAGATTTTGAGCAAAAAGTGTACTGAAAAACAAAACAAAAAATCCTTCCTGTCATATTATTATGATCACGATACTATTATTATAATCACGAACAATTTTGATAAAACTTTTACGAAATGAAGATATGTGGTTTCCTTACACCATGAGTTTTTCCTGCAAAGAGAGATAAAACGATTTTTTCCCTTGCTCTTTACATTTTTTGGGGACGTAATCAGGCTGTTAGATGACAATCCCTATTGTTTTTTTTTGAAGGTAAAATTTTACATTCATTTGCTGATTTTACTATGATTTCCTTCAATTGTCGTTTTTCCCGGAGCTAAAGATGGATGGCTTTTTGTTTTTTTCACAGTGGAATTTGAACGATGTTATAATTTAATCCTAACTCTTTAATTCAGATTTTCACAGTTTAACTTTGTATACATGGATCCATCATTTATTTTATACATATATATATATATATTTTTTTTTTTCAAGTTTATAGAAATCTTATATTAAAAGCCAGGAACTCTTCATTTGTCCTGCACAATAAATTTTGAAATCATGTTCAGGTTGGAAAATAATGTTCGCACATTTTCTTTGCGTTGTTTCAGTGTGCGTTTTATAATTTGAAGTCAAATGTTAGGCCTTCTCAGGTCAGATACCTGCTCAGTTTTAATAATAAGTCAAATTAGTCATAATAATAAGTCAAATCTAAGCTTAGTTTTAATGATAGGCCGTCTCTCTTAATATTTCTACTTTCTTTTACTTTTCAATCATATCCATAGACCTGTTTTGCATTCAGTGGTGTACAACTCGCAAAATTTCTTAACAGTTCAAAGATAGCAATGTATCAAACATTGTTAGGCTGCAGAGTTCCTAATTTCCTGTTTCTATCGAACTGGGAAAGAGGAATCTACATTGTACTTAGCTCTCTGAAGTGTTACGGGCATTACTATAAACGCTGTGAAATGTCCTGAACTGCTGAGTAACTGTTTCCAACCAATCTTTATCCTTTTCTGACTATCAATCTGCTTGTCCTATTCTTCCTTCCTTTCTCTTTCCCTTCTTAGTTTTCTGAGCATATTTTTTCTCTCCCACTCTCCTTTCTTTTCCCTTTTCTTTCTTTCCTTCCTTCCTTCCTCCGTCCCTCTCTTCCTTCTTTCCCCTCCCTCCATTTTTCCTCCCCCTCTCCCTTTCTTCCGCCCTCCTTTCGCCCTTCCTTCCTTTCTCCATCTATTATTTCCTTCTCCTCCTTCCTTCCGTCACAGATTCCTCCTGCCCTTCCTTCCTGCATCCCTCTCTTCCTCTACAGCTGTCTCCCCCCGCCCCCAGTGCTTCCCACGCCCCTATCACGAGTTCTCCAGCAGGTTTCGCTCCTGTTTGATGTTTTTGATAAATCGATCTTCCTTCCTTCCTCTCGTTCTCCCTTCCTTCCCTGTCCTTTTCCATTCATTCCTTCCTTCCCTTTATCTTTCTTCCTCCCTCTCTTCCTTCCTCCGTTCCTGTCTTCCTTTCTTCCCCCCCCCCCCCTGCTCATCTCTCTTGTTCGGTGTTTGTTAACAAGTTGTGAATCTTAAGCGACGGGGGAAGAAAAAATACACACAAGCCAAGTCACACACACATGCGCATGCGTACACACATACACAGAGAAACGAACACAAACTCTCAGCAATGATAAGCCGGTCCACCGTCAAACTTAAAGAGTAAGCGGGATTTTTTCTTTTACTTGCCTTTGAACGGCGCACAGGAAGTGGGTTGTTTCCGGAAGCGCTGCCATGAGAAACGAGAGCGGCGGCTCGTGCAGATGGATAGGTGGCGCCCTCTTCAACATCTGAGCGTAAACATGCGGGTATATCTTTCGCGTCATCAAGGATAGAGGGAGGTTCATGAAAGATTGGGGGGGGGGGGGGGGAGAGACCTCTCCCGCATCTTCACACACCCTCTGGAGCTCTGTTGCCAGATCTGGTAGAGATCTGAGAAAAAATAGGGGAGGGAAAGAGAGAGAGAGAGAGTGAGAGAGAGAGAGAGAGAGAGGGGGGGGGGCGGCAAGCTGTCAAACTGCACGTCAGTATTACTGTGAAGTTCCAAGCTGTATCACGTATAGAATGTAATCTGTGTATGTGTGACGGAATTTGTGGAAATTGGAGAGGGAAGGAGAGGGGGCTGGAAGAGAGGAAAGGCATGGCAAGATTTCCCATAGAGTATATCTTGTGCTTTGGGAAAAGTATTTATGAGAATGGAGAGAGAAAGAGAGAGAGAGAGAGAGAGAGGAGGGGAGGGAAGAGATGAATGCATGTGTGTTTGTATGTGTGTGAGTGGGTGGGTGATGAAGGAAGATGAGTATATATATCTTGTTTGGTGGGATAAGTTGAAGACGAGAATGGAAGAGAGATAGAAAGAGGGAGAGAGAGAGGGAGGGAAGAGATGGGTGAATAATCTACATAATAATACTGTGTGTTTGTGTGTGCTTGTGTGTGTATGTGTGTAGGTGATGAGAGAAGATGACAATAAGATATCTTATGTACTGCTTGTTTATTTACTGTCATTGACACTATTTCTGTTAAAATTTGCAATGAAAACAATCAAAATATTGGCCCCAATGAAAAACTACAAGGTTAAAAAAATATATTCATTTTCTATCATATCGACTTCTCCAACTTGTTGTTCGTTTCTTTTAGTATAATATAAAGTTAATCACTGATTGACAGTCTCTGTTTGAAGGTAAGGCTAAACTAGCAAACATTTTTCATGATCCGGCATCCTGTCTCATGATGTTAATTGATTAGTTTGGTCTAAAAACTGAATATAATTAGTGTTTCAATTTTAGTGAAATAAACATAAAATTAAGACAAATGGACAAAATAAAGCGTTTTATGGGGGGGGGGGGGATAATCCAGAATGTGACCCAACAGTTCTGTCAAGATATCTCAAATAGTTTTATAAGTAGACTACTGAAATTTTGCATATTTAGAGACAATCATGCAAAGATGATTACGTGCCCCTGTCTTTGTGATCTGAGATTTATGTTTGTTGATATGTCCATTTGAGTGAAACCGAATGGAGAGTCCAGTTTTTACTAGGGTGGAAAGGTTACTGAACCGTCATAAAACAAAATGTATGAGAAATATATTCACTTTCCAGACGTGCATATTTCCTGAAGTAACCTATGGAATAAATGAGGAAAGTTTCGTAGCGATACGCCTGACGGTTTTTGAGATATTCTGACCGACTCCATCTGAATGCCAAAGAAGCTAATTTTGCCAGTTGAATCTTACCTTAATTTAAAGACATTCTATGAAATAATCACCGGCATCTTAACAATCAACAGTCTTCTTCTTCTTTTTTTTTTTTTTTCTTATCATTATTATTATTTACAAAAACCGTTTCATCGGATGAGACAGAGACGGGTGGTCTTGGACACTCTGCAGACAGTGCGGATGTTTTGCCCACATAGGTCAAAAGGGGGCCTGTTTGTTTGTTAATACGTTTACATGCTGTGCTAGATTGTGAGAACAAACAAGGTTCTGTGGCCGTGCTAAGAACGGGGTGTGCGTGGTGGTGGGATCTTACAATAACAGGAAATATAGATTACAAAATGAATGAAATGTGTGTGTGTGTGTGAAAGAAAACAGAAAACAAACGAATGAGATAGGTGGATCTGCAGAATTGGCGGGAATAGGGGCATTCATTTCTGTTTTTACCTGGCTAAATTTTATTTATTTATCCATTTATTTATTTACGTATTTGCTTATTCATCGCTTTTTTTAATTATTTCCATGCTTATTTGTGTATTATTTCTTTCTTTATTTATTTATGCATGCATGTATTTGTTCATCAATTCCTTTCTCTCCTTAAATGTTTATTGCCATATAGCACCCTTGTAGATATTTTATCAGAACTTTGTGTGCCAAACTGCTTTTACTCAGTGATGCGGCATCGTCTCTCACTCGTCTCTGTTTGTCTTATACCTCACATTGTTTTTCATCCAATCTTCCTGCAGAATTACATGGACCTGGTTTGAGAAAAAGTAATTTTCTGTTTACTTGAGGGCTGTGTTTCTCTCTGTTCATCTACTAACTTAGTGTCGAAAGACGAAACTGAAGTCTACGACATAATATGAGATGCAACACGATGAAATCAAGCTCTCGTCAAATTCTGAGCATATAATATGGAGTTATTGGTATCAATGTTAAGCTTATTCGTTTCCCTTTTTCCTTTCTGTGTATGAAAAATATTTTGTTCTACCTTAAGTAGAAGTCGAGCTACTGGCAATTAAAGACGACGGGGGTGACCTGTTACTGCAGATGAATCTAGTGAGGAAATGGCTAATCACTTTTATAAATCCTTATTTATCTTTGTCAGCCCATGCGGCTACAATTTTTGGGCCTTCACTCAATCTATTTCAGCAAATTCAACTCTGAAATGCATTTTTAGATTGATATAGAGGGGTTCCGTGAAGGTAAACAATTGCGTTGAAAATTCATTTTAGTTTTGAAAAACACGTGATTTCTCCGTTCGGCTGAGTTTGAAGAGCGCCTGATTTCATCATGTCGTGTTTCATATCGGTCATTTGTCCCCAGCTTTAACTCTCCTGAATAGCCAGTAGAACTTACTCTGATTTTAGCTTTTCTAATGAGAGTTTAATGTTAATGCAGTAAACAAAACAAAACAAACAAACAAACACACCAACAAATTAAGACATATCCAAAACTGCCGGAGAATTCATTTGTCACCAAAGGAAGTAGTTCAATAAACAACCGGAAGAGATGAAAAAAAAAAAAAAAAGTTTCTTCATAAAAGCAAAACAAAACAGAAACCGTTGACGTTTCTTCTAAGTAAAATTCCATGTTTTAGACGGCGATATACAAACCGTATGCAAAGACTCCTACCGGAAGTTGCTGCCAGTGGGTCTTGCCTTGTCTTGCTCTCCTGTCAGAGGAAATCACATTTTCCTTTTCTCTACGCCTGTTACAGAACTGTCAGACCGGAACTGCTGATTTATTAATCCATGAGACTTTAAGTTGGAACCACCCTCCCTCCTCCCCCCCCCCCCTCTCCCAGTGAGTTTGAGACGGTACTACAGTTATTTTAACAAGTTATAAACATACATTGTCGGTTTAAATTTAAAAAAAACATTGTTCTGAAAATGAAAGTAACCATCTTTTACGCTGTAATTAACTTTTCTTTTCACAACTTTTAGTGACCTTGAATATCATGAAATCACTGTAACAAACGAAGCAAAGTGTCTTAGGGTTAAAAAAAAAAAAAATTATCAGTAAAATGTGTACACTTCAATGATATAAATCTAGGTAAAGGGGATACAGATATTTAGGTTTTGATGTTGTTGTGGTTGTTGTTTTGTTTTGTTTAGTTCCTTTTGTTGTTGTTGTTGTTGTTGTTGTTGTTGTTGTTGTTTTTTGTCTTTAACTTCATCTGCATTTTGTAAGATTTGGCGGAATGTAGCTGTAAGCGTGCTGATGCTTCCTTAAATCTAAACCTTAACCCAAAGCCAAATCCAAACACTTAACTTAAACTTTAATACAAACTAAAAACCCAAACCCCAACCCCAACTGAAATCCCAAATCTAACCCAAAACTCAACTCCAGCAACTTTAACTCTAAGCCCAAGCACAAATCTAACCCAAAAACCCAACTCCAACAACTATAACTCTAAGCTCAAGTACAAATCTAAACCCAAACGAATAACATTATGTGACGTGATGTATCGATTTTGTTGACACTTTGTAAAATCTTACTCCACAAAACAACTACAATCTAGTCATTGAAACTGCAGTCGACTACGTTTAAGTTAATGTTATTGGGGAAGAATAAGCAAACAAACAAACAAACAAACAAACAAACAAACAAAACATCGAGGCATCAGCAGTTCAACATAGACGTTGGGTTGGATTTCAACCTGTCTGATTTGGACTTTGCGGTGCTGGGAGCACATTTTAGCGGAACTGCTTTTCTCTTCACTTGAATATTAGGTTAGTTACCCACCCCCCACCCCTTCCCACACCCTCATCACACAGTTATTTAGTTTGTCTTTGGTGTCAAAGTTCGGAGACGTGGTATAACGTTTAAAAAATGTTGATGCTGATTGACTTTTTTTTCTAATTAAATTAAAATTTTAATTCACAATGGTAATAAAGTGCTGCTTGGTTTTAAACTGTACTAATATCTAGTACAAAAGGCTTGTTCTTTGCAACGGTTACAACAACAATGAAAAATAAAACTGCCAAAAAAAATTATACACAAGATGTCCAGTTATGACTGCGATGGCAACCTCTTAACGTTATGAATTGGTCCTTCTTAGGGACGACAATAGGACACATATTGCTAAGATCTCAGCCTTTCAGTGCCATTTTTTTTTCTTTTCTTTGTTTCTGTTTTGAGAATTTAGTTTACTAAAACTTTATGCAGCAATGATGCCTCACCATTGTCTTCAATGAAATCATTGTTACCTTTTCCATATCAATAGTTTAACAATAAAAAAAAAATAGGGAATGACTGGATAGTAGTCAGTTGGCGTTTATTATTATTATTTTTTTTTTCTCGAAAAGTGAAGACAGAATTTTTTAAAGACAAGATTTATTATTATTATTATTGTTATTTTATATTACTTTATTTCAAAAGTGAAGAGAGGATTTATTATTATTATTATTTTTTTTTTCAACAAGTAGCCGTCGAGATATCCTCCACCAGGAGGGGAAAGCCGTAAATAGAACGTAACGTAACGTATTAGATAAAAACTGTGTCTGGATTATCACTCGAATTTTTCAGTATGAACATTTAGAAGATATTGTCAGACAATATCACTAATATCAGCAGTCAAACTCTTCCCCACCCCCATCTTTTCCAGATCAATAAATATGAAGAGCCAGTAATTCTCGGCCTTTTCATGTATGATTTTGTCATGAAATTGTTTGTCACTGATATTTCAAAAATAATGCATAAAATGGACAGAAAGTCGTATGACGTTTTCATATGATTTTGTCTTGAATTTACGAGCGCGTATTTGTCATTTCCATACTGTGTCCCCCTGCGGGGGCCCCGGGTTTATAAGTAGGTTCTCTGCTTCCATCTGCAGGCGAAGTGAACCTGCCATGGGTGGGGTATCTCCAATGGAGTGCCATCCTCGACATTCCACCGGAGAGATCTCTTCTTTCTTTCCTTGCTCCTACCTTCTGTCCCGCTTTCTTTCCTTTCTTCTTCTTGACGTGTAAACATAATCTTGCCGTGTCTGACACAATATAGCCGTAAGTGTGCTAATGTGTCGTTAAACCCCGACATTAACAAACAAACCACACCGTGTTGCGAGAATGGGGGCCCAAACAGCAGAGGTAGTAGTTGTAGTTGTTTGAAACGTGCAGTGATAGTTACTCTTCATAAGCTTGTTGAATAAAGAACAGAAAAAAGACTTTCCAAGCTCGCTTGCTTTGCAAAATTATTTCGTGCCTAAACGATTTCACTTTCCAGTTGCTCCACACGAAACTGCTTATACCTTTGTAATTAACACGTTGATGGGTTACAGAAACACTCTGTCTCAAATTAGTATGTTTCCTCCTGTTAAGTAAAGCTGGGCTGCATTTCACTAACTTTGCGCACTGCTTCCGCTTCCGGTTTACTGCATACCAATTCTGAACGGAAGTGCACCATTCGGTCAGGTTGCGTAAAAGTTAAGACACCCTGGACCTTGTAATGTTGACATAGTTCGTGTTAATAGTTTATTTCTTAAATTTTATTATCATTTTAACACGTAGCTCGCACAGATTCATGTCACACTTGCTTTCATTTAGATCTATTTATTTAAAAAAGAAAATCGTCCAAAATAAATATTTTTAATCTTCTCCAAACATTCTTCCATCCTGTAGTTGTTACCCATCATATTTTCTCACACGTTTTGTGTTTTGTTTGTTTGTTTTTTTTCCTCTCCCATAATATTTCATTATTTCTCCCAGCTACTCTTCTGTACTTTTTTTTATTCTTCTTTTCTTATTGTCGAAGATAATCATCATCGTTCACATTTGTGTGTGTGTGAGTGCGTGCGTGCGTGCGTGTGTGTGTGTGTGTGTGTGTGTGTGTTTGTGTGTGTGCGTGCGTGCGTGCGCGCGTGCGTATGTGTATAGGTACCTATCTCCAGAATAGTGACACTAGTGACAGTGATCTTTTCTAAAAGGATTTTTTGTTGTTGTTGTTGTTGTTTAATTAGCACTGAGTTCGATTATAACTAAATTTGCCGTCTTTTATTTGACATATATGCAAGCAATAGGAAATGCTGCTGGCACATAGCTGCCCATATTATAATAAATTCTCTTTGTAGAGTACGTCTGTAGCCTGTATCCAACGTCGTAACATTGTTAAGTGAAAAGACGGTAACTTTCCTTTCCATCCCCCAGGAGTCAACATAGCAGTAGAAGTGATAGTAGTAGTAGAAGGACCAGTAGTAGCAGTGGTGGTGGTATTAATATAGTAACAGTAGTGAATGGTAGTAATAGCTTTAATAGTAACAGTAGAAACGATGCATTAATAAATGCAGTAGTGCTTGTACTTAGCAAAAGAAGTTGTACCGTACTAGACTAGAGTTTAGTAATTATAATAATTATACTTCATATTTTAAGCAATTTCTCCCAAAAACGGAAATATTTTAAGTTTTTTTTAAGACAAAGCGGAAGTACTGTAGTACTGCATAGTGTATATCGTAGTGTAGGAAAGACGAACAATAATTCAACTTTATTGTCCACTGTATAGAAGTAGCCACTGTCCTAGGCTCTTTTAAGTCTTTGTGACGTTGCCTATGTCTTTCAGGAGAGAAGGCAAAATGGTTCAGCTTTATCGTTTAGAGCCGTAACACGCCACCATATTATGTGATTTATTATGTGACACTTAGCGATCTGTTCTAAATATTTACGGAGTCTCCACTTTAATTAGTACACAGAAAAATAATATGCGCTTTATTAAGCCATTCCTAACCTGTTAATATCTTGTTTTGCCCTCATTTTGGCACTTTGAATATACCTGACATTACTCACCTTCTTATACATAGTACTCTTCACAGTTTCCCCTGAGTCTTTCTTTTTAGACCTCCTCCACCCCGCTCACCCCCCAAAACTGCTTCCACCACACTCCATTTACATTACAATCCCAGCATTAACATATAGGAAACTATATCGTACATCGGCTATCAGACTTCCTGTATCTCCAAAGACGAGCTGAATTAACCCTTTGTATCTTGAAAAACTTCAGAGTCAAACTGATGATATTACTCTCACGAAATGATGAATTTCACCAATTCCTTTAGCAGGTTCCGTTTACACCTGATAGCCGTACATCTCTTTGCTGTAAAAAGATCGCTGTAATGATGTCTTGTTATAAACCACAAACCCACAAGAAATAATTGGTAGATTTGGTTATAGAGAATCAGAAATCACTTTCTGTATGATCTAGACAAATGGGAAAATAAAAGTCCAGTTATACCGGTACATGGTATTACGAGCAGATGTCTTATTATTTATAATTCAATAACTTAGACTGCTCGAAATATTGTGATCTAGAATTCCTTAACAAGCAATTAACAAAACACATGAGAGAGGAGAGAAGAGGATTTGAAAATTGTCATCAGTAAATGAGATATTTATATGTTCTTTCATAATAAATTCTCACTGAGAAAGTTATACTCACAAGTCAGACTTGCGATGGGTCGATATATTTTCCAGCCATCAGAGAGGGAACACATTGTACTGCATGGTGTAAATCGTAATCACAGCTGTTTTTGGCGTGGTTTGACTTAAATGTACTGTGATAGTCGTTATGGACCATACATTGTTGGCAGAAAGTTCCTAACATTCACCTTCAAATAGAAATAAGCAATAGTTAGATTATTTTCACTTTATCTGAAACACACAAATGATGACTCTGGCAAGATAGGTTTGTTCAGTTTTCGTCGGAATCATTAAAACTATTTAGACAATTGTGTACTGTTATGGCACTGACGAGATGGTGGTAGAAATAAGGCTATGTCTTTTTCACATTGTGATAGTCAACTGTGCAATTTTCGATCAGAATGCATCAGTCTTGTTAATATAAGGTGCCATGTTAATGAAATCATTCCTAGACTTTCAGAGAATGATGAGAGAAAGCGTTTTGTGTGTGTAAACATTTTGAGATGTTTGTACATGATAAAGGTACTGAGTTTTGTATTAAAATGTAGAACACATATATTTATGAACCATAATGACAATATGCTTCAACAATAAACAAGGTTAGAGGAAAGAATCAGATGTTCCATACACTGAAATTGAAAAGGCCGGATATTCTGGGCCTTTGTTTACAATATACACAATCGGATTTCAGCCAGTATGTTATCAAACCTCAGTAGTGTGCAGCTTCTGAGGGACCTAAATACCTGTTTCATTTCTTCACTTCTATGTTTGTGCTAGTTCTCTTGGTAGATCCAGATGGTGCCCGCTTGGGGTGTGACATAACATGGTTCAAAAGAGTGCAAAGGTCTTGGTTTTCAGAGAATACTTAAAATTTCTTAAACATCCACATTTATTAACCCCTTCTTGCTTTTATATTTTCATTGAATACAGTTCTGGGTGGTAATGGGCTAACTGACCTAGAAACACTCGGTCATAAAGAGATCAAGGTTCCCCAGAAGGGAACTAACTGAAATTACCCCTCGGGAAGAGAGAAGCTAAAAAAAAAAAAAAGTCATAGCTTGAAAATCGGTCATCACCACGTACCATTTACAGTCATTGATCCAGGCAGCTTCCTCAGATGCGCAATACACCAATGTACCAGTATTTATTATATAGATCTACATGTTGTGTAATGCTTATGAGTGAGTAAACAGAGATCTTTTCTAAAACGAAATGATTTTGTTCATCCGAATCTCATTTTGGGGAGTCTGTTCCAAACCCAAATAACATTAGCAAACAGCCTTGCCAAGGTAAGGCAAAATAATACATTATTTGAAGTCATGAGAACAATTTAAAACTTAAGTGTGTGTGGTTTGGGGGGGGGGGAGTGGGGTTGTCTTCACGTCAGTTCTATGCATGATAGCGAAGATGTCAACAATGCCTATTCCTACCGTTTTCTCACTGAAACAAAATTTAAAATGGCCAGGTAAACTCCCCACATGCTCGATGGAGAAGAGCAATCACTCTGATTGTTTTTCATTTCCAAAACAGATTGCAGATAAGACTTTAAAACGGAAGAAATTGAGCAATTCATACTACAGTAGGATGTCTGGATAAATGTGTGTGTAGGTGGTAGGAAGATATTGATCGCACAGATTAATTTCACTGCACGGTTTTAACAGATCAGTTTGGGGGAGGGAGAGACAATAAGGAAAGGGGGGGGGGGGAGGGCGGGGTCATGGAGTATTGTCCAGATGGATTACTAGATAGAATTACCAAAGATACATAAGCTGTCTGGAATTGTAGAATTTTGAGCCTTGTTATTGCTGTTGTTGTTGTTGTTGTTGTTGTTGTTGTTTTTGTTTTTGTTTTTGTCGTTGTTGTTGTTGCTGTTGTTGTTGTTGTTGTTGTTGTTGTTGTTGTTGTTGTTGTTGTTGTTGTTGTTGTT
>JBCAUA010377620.1:0-18418 GCA_038406235.1 Peronia verruculata | reverse complement strand
GCGGTCTGAAATGGCCAAGACAATTTCCCCTCTTGGGGGGTCAAGGGATGGTACTTTTAACTTTTTTAAACTTTTAATATATATAGTAGTTGTGTTGAGGGGTGGGTGGGTGGGGGCGAGAGTTAGGGAGAGGCAAAGAGGAGAGTAAATTTCCTTTTCATAATGAAGATGGATTATGTATAACCATGTGTTTCTTCAGATTCTTAAACTTGCAGCTTTTTTAAGTATTTTCCAAGTCTTAGTGTTATTTATTTCGTTTCCTAGATTTCCAGTTTCCTCTTTCCTTTTCTATCATCTGCTATAGATATCAGAAGAATCATTTCATGAATCCGTCCTGTCTTTTCGATTTTTGTTCATCATTTCGTCAATTACTTTTTATTACTGCTGTTATTATTATTATTATCATCAATATTATTATTTTGCCGATTGGATGATGAAAGAGATGTGAAAACCATGACAGGTTAAGGAATGGGAAACAAAACGCTGGTTTTGGGCATAGCCAAGATGTCTGGGTGTCTGATTCCCCGTCAGCTTTTGGGGCTCCTGGGGAATATCCTGTGGTATAAATATGTATTTGCGAGTTAGACAGACGGACAGACAGACTTTGAATACGAGCCAGAAAGAACACGTCAAAAATGAATATACATCTAGCGTATTTGGAGCTTCCCCCTGTGTATGTATGTTTTGATAGATAGATAGGTAGGTGGATGGATGGATGGATGGATAGATGGATGGATGGATGGATGGATGGATGGATGGATGGATGGATGGATAGAGGCAGGAAAACACGAGGAAATGAATTGATGGATTGAGGGATTGCTGTTCATTGTCTGTCTGTCTGTCTCTCTCTCTCTCTCTCTCTCTCTCTCTCTCTCTCTCTCTCTCTCTCTCTCTCTCTCTCTCTCTCTCTCTCTCTCTCATCACATCTATCAAGTGCCAGCAGGTTTCCCTGAGTCGGCCTAGTTGTGATACTAATCAAGACATACAGACCTGTGTGAGTATGAGTGAACAAAATACATGTTCTGATAATGTACTTTCTACCATTAACGGTGCAAAGAATTTCTTTTGGGGGGGCAAAGGTGGACAGAAAAGAGAATCATCAGAGGCAAAAAATACAACTTTATTTACTCAGCTAGAGAACAGCACGAACATGGAGTTGGAATACTGGTTTAAAAAGAAGAAAAAAACAGCCCAACAAAATACATTATTGGATCATGGACAGTTAGTGCAAGAAATATCTTGCTGAAGAGTAGAGCAAACCCTTTCAACATCCCTATAACTGAGACACGCTCCAACAACAGAATATTCGGAAGAAGATATTAAGATATACTATGAAGAAGTGCAAAAAAACATCAAGGAAGTCAAGTTCCTAAAAGTTTGGATTATCATGAAGGGTTTCAGTGCCAAAGTAGGAAACAAGAAATATAAGGTTGTAGTAGGACACCTTGGAATGGGTACGCAGAGCAAACGTGGTGAAAGACTGAACCAATATAACAGAGAACATGACGTCATAGTTGTCGTCACCTTTCAACTACTCCCAGGAAGGTTATAGTACACATGGAAAAGCCCAGGTGACTTGAAACGAAATCACATTGATTACATTCTGATTATGAACACCCCCCCCCCCCCGTCCTCGCCACAGAACAGCATAAAGAAATGCCATACATACCCTGCCTGGAGCAGATATAAACTCGGACCATAATCCACGTGTGACAAGAATGAAAATAAGGCTAAGGACAATCCAAGTAGTAAAGACAGCAGAAGTCTTGTAGACACAGGAAACTAAAATTGACACCAGAACTACGCGACAAGTACAAAGTGGAAGTGAAAAACAATTCGATATAATCCTAAATGAATCACTACAGATGCAGTACAGATATGAAAATAAACATGAAAAGGTTGACGTCAAGTGAGAATGCATCCGGGATAGCATCAGGCATGGAAATGGGTGCATCCTCAAAGAAGAAAAAGCTAAACAATTATGGATGACGAGAGGAATCCTAGGGCTAATGTCACAAAGAAAAGCCAACAAACACACAAATCTATACTCACAGTTAAACAAGATGATTCAACAAAAATGTAAAACAGCCAAGGAGGACTGGATACGGAAAACGTAACATGGCGAAAGCAGAAGCTCAAAATAGCTCAAAACAAACATGCACAAAGACATGAGAGAACTGCTTGGAAAAATGAAAAGAATACATGTACCATAAACGATTACACCGGAAGCCAAGAAGGACAAATATTGTTTGAGGAAACAGAAGTCTTACATCGATGGAGTCAGTACATGACAGACCTCAAATAGCAACACCAATGGATAACAATGGAGCAGCTATTATGAAAACATAAGTAGAACAAGCTGTTGGAAAGACCAAAGAATGCAAGACACAAAGACAAGATGGAATCACAATTGAAATGTTGAAGTTTTAGGAGATTTCAGCATTAACATATTAACTGAACTTTCCAACGTGATTTAAGAATCAGGACATATACCAGAATTGGCTAGATTTGTGTATATCGCACTACCAAAGAAAGTAAAGGCCAGTGGATGTGCAAATTTTAAAACAATAAGCCTCATGTCACATGTTACCAAACTGCTGCTGAGAGTAGTCATTGAGAGAACCAAACATAAGATCAACGATGAAGTCTGGTTTTAGAACAAGAGAAGGAATATTTCGTCTAAGTATCCATAACACAGAAAAGTATATGTGTTTGCATGTTTCATCGACTACGGAAATGCTCTTGATAGGGTACACCACATACGGACGATAGAATGTCTGGAACAAAATAGGAATTGATGGAAAGGACATAGGAATCACAGCGAATTTTTACCTGTGCTAGAAAGCTGCAACCAGGATACAAAATGAGCTGTCACCAATTACGCGCATTAAACGATGTGTCAGACGGGGATATGTTCTTTCACATTACCTATTCAACATCTGTGCAGAATTTATATTTCGTGAAATTATATAATGAATGGAATCCGACATGTAGCCTTCTTGGAGAACGGTGAGCATTATTATTTGGAGAGGTAGAGGTAAAAGACAATGCAATATCTCTGGCAGAAAGATATGAATAATCTGAGGAACGCAGATGACACAAGAACAACAACAACAACAACAGCAACAACAAAAAACAAAGTAATGATCATGTTTAAAAAAATAGGAATAAAGACAAATGTAGAGACTGGTGGTAAAGAAACAGTACAGATGGCTAAATTTACCTACCTAGGCCAGTATACATAAGATGGAAAACGTTGTGAAGAAATAAGAATGCGCATTGGAATATCACGAACTTTTAAATGTGAATGGATGTTAGTTGTGTCATTGTAAGGGGTAACCAGGCGGTGGATACGGATGAAACTCACACAGGAACGGAGAAATAAGAACAGGAATCCTCGGCGTCGAAATGATGCAGAATTTATTGCAGGTGCTTGATAACAATACAAACTTCAGGGCAGCTGTCTAACTCCGATGCAAACCGCTCACTGCATTCCACTCACTGCATGGCACTCCTCTCCGGCCTTATATATACACCAGCCCATCTCGAACTCTCTCGAACCTGCCGCTGCTCACTAGCGCCATAAAACCATGACGTAGTGCGCACACGTGATGTACTTCACACACACAAGGTCCGACTAAAAACCATCCAGCAAAAAATGCCTAGAGAGTATCTCAGACACTTTCGATGGCCCTATATTTCCACGGGCCATCTGTAATCACGATCAGCTAAACATCACTCACAACACACATTCGCGTGTACCCAGTATGTATGATCATGATTCGTTACATACACATTCACATTACAGGCAGGCAAAAATATCACTCACGACATTAGATCAATGCTGAGTCAAAATAACATTGCCTCAGCTTAGTAAGCATAATGCTGATATCGGAAATAAATTTCTGTAACATCCACGATTACTTCTTACATGCAACGAAAGCCCAGTTCTTTCCGAGTATTTTGATTGATTATATGTGGGTGCTTGGTATCTGCCCTTATCATGTTAAGCTTTGACCTGTTAGCAAAGGTCATCGATGGGCCTCATAATGTTGGAGATATTTTATAATCATGACCTCTTAAACTGCAAACATCAAAAGACGGACACACTCAATGCCCAATGTCATCATGGCAATATTTATATATAACTGACATCATTTTGTTCCGTCAACAAATAATATAATGTCATCTTATGTAACTAAATATTGAGGACATCAAAAAGTTAAACATCAAGATACAGGACAAGCTTTGAGCTAGAACGTGATGAGATAAAAAGTCTACAATTTACAATGGTCAGATAACACTCACTAGAAATTTGATGAAATGTTATTGTTAAAATAACTGAATGTTACTATTAATACTGCGTGAGTAGGTTTGAAACTGGTTAATCATCTTTGACAATTAATAAAAACGTAAACATACCCTTTGTCAGTTTGTGTAACTGATTTTCATTATTCTGTGGTGCGTTTGTTGTTAAGTTTACTACTTCTGTTGTGTTATATGATATTATTTTTTTTTTTCTTCTGCCTTCACACCAAAGGCTTCTTTGAAAGAAGATTAGTGTTTTCAAAAGATTTCTTGCTTGTTTTTATCTAAGATTTTCCCTAGGGACTGGTGTGTGCATGGCGAATGAGATTTTGTCTTGCTTTTTTCTTTCTTTCTCTCTTTCTAAACTGCAATGTTTAGATAATAAAAACCAGCGATACCGCTATTTCTAAGAAAAAAAGGAACAAGAAGAAGAAGATGATGAAGAAGAAGAAGAAGGAGAAAAAGACGAGGAAGACGAAGAAGAAGAAGATGAAGAAAGAGAAGAAAAGAAGAAGGAGGAGAATAAGAAGAAAGAGACGAAAGGGGGGTGGGGGGTGGGGGAGAGGACTTTTGTTCTTCGTTTTATGTTACCAAATTGAATTTATTCTTCCTTACGTTAGCAGGAAATGGGGCAAGCTGCATGTTGAGAAAAGCAAAGAAAGTGACAGACAAGCAGATAGACAGACAGTCAGAAAGATATTTAAACAACACGCATCCATTGTCCTTTGATCCTTCCACCCATGAGCCCGCCCATCCATCCATCCATCCATCCATCTATCCATCCACCCATTCATTCATTCATTCCCTCCAGCCATCCATTCATCTACCCATCCACTCATCCATCCACTCATCCATCCATCCATTCATCCAGCCAGCCAGCCATTCATCTATCCATCCAATGATCCAGTCATCCATCCATCCAACCATCCATCTGCCGATTCGGAAAATGCAGCCATCATCGCCATAAAGCTGACCAGCACATGACAGGGAAAAGGACATGACATGAAAACCATTCTATCATTATTATTTACGTGGCAATACTTCATTCTGACACATTTGCATTGCTCCTTTTCTGTTCCCCCGCCGGGGCTATAGAAGTAAGTTCTTCCCTCCCACCTGCAGGCGATGAAAGCCCGGCATCGATGGTATATCTCCCATGGAATGCCATCCTCGACGCTCTAGGGGTGACGTCTGTCTCTTTCTCTTTCTCTCTCCCTCTATCCTTGCTTCTGTCTTCTGTCCCGTTCTCTTTCCTCTCTTCTTCTTGACGCGTAAACGTATCTTACGGTGTTTGGCTCAATATTATAGCCGTGATCGTGCTGACAGGTCGTTAAACCCCAACACAAATAAACAAACAAACTCTATTTGTCTTTCATCGGATACGTTTTTCGCTGGGGCTGTCCATCCTAATGAACTTTATTAATTTCAATAACTAGTTATCCTCCACTGGAACTCATTATTTAAGGCAGCGTTTCAGAGTGCTTAAAAAAAAGGGGGGGGGGGGCGGCAGTGGGTAATGTGCAGTTGTTGGTATACAAGTAGACCTGTTCCATGATAGTATAGGTCTAATATTTTCAGTTGAAAGTTATCCTCTTACTGTTATACGGCAGAGTTTTTATGACTGCATTTATTTAGAGAGACGGTAATGTAGAGGTGACAGTATTCAATCAGATCTGTTTTCAGGATAATAGAGCTCTCTGTTGATTTTCATTCGTTTGAGCTACAGTAAAACGTTCGTGGAATGCATGGCGCTGCAGCTCCCGTCAGACTCCGGGGAGGAACCTGATCTTTATGCCCCTATAAATCACACAGCAGCCAATGAAGATGCATTGCTCGGAACTAACTCATCGCTGAGGCCAGAGCTGATGGTGACAGTCTTAACCCTTTGTAGGTCAGTGCTCCTCAATAATATGATACCTTACCGGCTGCACATAGTAAAGCTAGTGGTTCAGTTGTTTGTAGAGTGGTCAAGCCTTAGGTGGCATTTGACTACAACCATATCTGCTTATTCAGTCTCATCAGCGTCAGTAAAGAATGTCAGTCAGCTTCTTTCTAGTTTTTATCATCAGTTGATTGCTTACGCGTTTAAACGGAATTCAGATTACAATAGTTTGAAAAATCAATCGATATGTTTTTGAAAACGTATTTCACGGCACCGAGCATCCTTAACTTTTAATAACTGTCTCATTTTGTCAATAGACCTATCAGTGATGAGATTAAAATCTGAAGTGACACCAGCATCTCCAAGCATTTCCTGAGTCAAAGATCATTAAGGTGAGTTCTCCAGTAACTAGCCTGCCACCAATAAATTATTATTTATTATTTCTTTCTATATTTTCCTCTTTGGCGTTCAAGCATTTGTGAACCGATTTTCAGCGTGAATCCTTATCACTAAACTGAAAATTATTTACTTGTTTTATATTTTAACTATCAACACCTTTCCAAGTCACGCCTTTATCACTGAAACAATCGCCGAAATAAAGATTGAAATCACGATTTTGTCCGTATGTCAATTTCTTTTTTCGGAGGACAGACAATAAACAGCATGAGTAGTTCTTTAGGCTTGCTGTCTGAAAATAAAAGAAGAGGCGTCAAAAATTTCAAGAAAAAAGATTGTACACCGAGAAGTGCTTAACTACCTCATTTATGGATATCATATTTCTGTTTTTAGACGAGATCTCCTGCCGTTACCGCGTGCCCTCTGTCACATCCTCGCTCAGTGGTGTTCTCGCCGGTCCTACAGTCATTAAAGTTAACGCCAAACATAATCGGTTCTTAAAGTATCGGGTATCGAAATCGATCCAGGTCCCATCTTACCTGATCCACGGCAAGGGGGAGACAAGCGG
This sequence comes from Peronia verruculata, assembly GCA_038406235.1. Classification (NCBI taxonomy): domain Eukaryota; kingdom Metazoa; phylum Mollusca; class Gastropoda; order Systellommatophora; family Onchidiidae; genus Peronia; species Peronia verruculata. The sequence continues at coordinate 11,264 of JBCAUA010377620.1, read as the reverse complement.
GCGACCACCGTCAGCTCGACCTGGGCATCATAAAGAGACGTAAGTCTCAAAGACTAAGATATCTGGAAAATCTGAAAGTCAAATCATCTAAAATGTCATTTATCGTCTTAGTCATCAGATGGCCATATCGTGACGTCTTATACCAGAAAACTCTACATCAAATTAATAGTGACATAATTCAGCGCCCACTTTATAACAGATTGAGATATTTCGATAGAAGTGGATGTTTGTTGTTTGTAGTGTAACGTAAAAATTAATCGAGAGCATTATACTACAGAAACGTGCTCATGCAACCAGCGGTCTACTTAATGTTTCATAAAATTTCATTTGAATGCCATTCATGTGTCTGCATGGATGCCAATATGAATGTGCCTTGCATGTATAGTGCAAAATGTTCAGGTAATAGATTTTTCTTTTCATGATAAAGTTTATCTTATTACATCTTATCTTTTCGTATCTTTTCATCCCCCCCCCCCCTTTTTTTTTTCTTTAAGCAAAAAGGTCAAATACGTGCCTTCTAATCTTGCAAATTTTACAATTTTCGCTTTCTTTGGTGACCTTGACTGACAACATGTCTTTTAAAACTTCTATTGCCAGTCTGTGTCAATTCCTTTTGTTCAATTCTTCTATATTTATATATACAATTACTTAGCTTTGTCATGTGTGAAAAGCTACCACTCGCCGATACAACATTAGTATGATGTAAGAGACTGAAATCAATATCCAGATATTTGGTAGGTGTGGTCAGAATGCAGTCAGTATGTTAAACTAATGCGGTTCTTTTTGTTTTTCCCCCTTATTTATTCATTCATTTATTTATTTATTGTTGAGAAAACTATCAGCAGACCGCAGTTTGGGTTCCTTTGCAACAACCACTCTGTGTTTTCCAGAGTTTATTGGATATACAGTTTTGAGCGAAAGAAGTGGTCAAAATGCGTGGCTTTGTTTCAATTTTCGTTAGAAATAGTGAAACAGAAACTGAGTTTTGCACACGACATTTCTGAAACATTTCTGTCTGTATTGCTCATTACTATCACTATCATGATTGGTATTATCAACTGGATCTAGGAATTTTATTTGTATATTATGGTTTTGTTATCTGCGATGTAATGAGTTAATATCAGTATTTTACTGTTAGTCACGTACGCCTTTCTATAGTGGAATCCTAGCCACTCGCTTGCACATGTTAATTTCCAGTGGTATAAAGGTCTTACCCAGGTAACATAACTCCCGACTGATGCAGTTCCAGGGAGCCCTGAGTTGTCCCGCCTTGCTGTCACACCCACTGGAGTTACTCTCCTTCTCCTCTTACCTTTCACCGTCCATCCACCCTTCCCAAGCCCAGGCTGTAAGGCGGAGGTGAGTATCGAGAGGGCCAAAGGGGCGGGATAGGTGGTGGGGGGCAGACATCCAATATCTTCTTCACCTGCATATTCAATGTTAAGCGGGTGCATCTATTTAAATCCTAGATTGCTCTTACCTGCAACTGTCTTCTTTCTGTAGCCTGGTAATGTAGCCTGTCCCTTATTAAATTTCTGCTCTGCATCTCTCAGTATGTGCCATTGTTTCTTGAGTCGTTTATTGTTACCTTCGTTTCCATCAACGGTCAGACAAAATCTTGCTTGAACGGTCCTTTCTAAAAAGACTTCATTACTTCAAAAGCTTCTCCTTGTTTATGCCTCCAGAAACCCTGCCACTATAAATTAGTTCTCTGTCTTTTGAAGTGATCACTTATTTCTTCAAGCTTCCCTACTCTATGTCGCAAAGGCAAGATCCCTCTCCGTTATCTAATGGCTTAATCCTTATATCTCTGAGTCCTTCATTATCGCTCCTTCTGTTTCTCTTATCTGTTTGTCAAAGTCCTCTTTCATTAGGCCGTCACAGAAATCATTTTCTCTTTCTCAAAACCACACATAGCTTTTTCAAACTTCAAGTTTCTGTCTCTACGAGTCACTGAGTGTTTCCACAAGCTCTGATTTCCAGTTCTCAAAGTCTTCCTTAATTGTGTTTTTGTGAGGTTTCTAAATCTGCCCGTCAATCTTTCGTTGTTTCTTCAAATTTATTCTATCTAGATCTATCTCGAAACATCTTCCATTTAATTTTAAAGTTTCTATTTTCAGTCTTTCAAAATCTTTCAGTTTTTCTTCAAGTTCGATTCCATGTCTCTCAAAATGCAAACTATTCCATGAAAACATTGCATCATTCTTCTGAAGTACTGGAAATTGTGTGTTTAAAAAAAAAAAAAAAAAGACCAGTGTATTTGAATTGAAGTTTTCCGCTGTTATGAATGATTTGCAGATTCTTCATATCACTACCTTGATTTCTTAAGAGTCTTCACCCAGATTTGATGTTTTTATCCTCTGCTTTTCAAGCTGTCACTGCTTTGATTTTCTGTCAAAACAAATCTCCCAATGTCTAACAAGTATCTGAACTTTGTATCGACGGGAATCTGTCACAGCTTTTCCCGTCAGTCAGTCCAAATTCTTCCTTTCATCCTTTTCTCTATGTTCCTTTCCGTGTTACTCAATGCCTGCATTGCTTCCTCATTGCCAGTGAGCTCCAACTCTCCAGATTTTGCAATGGGTTTTTTCTGTCGCTCTCAGGTTTCTATGGCATCTGAAGTCAATCATCTGTGCTACTCTTAGTGTTTCATATAGGATAAAGCTTCTATTCGTGTCACAACATGTCTGCATTAATTGTGTCTTTGTTCCTCTTTCTTAAAATCGTCCAGTCTTCTCCCAAATTAATATGTTTACAATTCTTGATTTTTACCTGCTCTTTCTACCACCGTCGTTATTTGCAATTGCATAAAAAGTTACATCATTACCATTATCTGGCTTCCAGCCTTCTAAGATAAGAACGAAATAGCGTATAATATGTCAAAGGATGACCGCGCCATGTTGATTTAACGTTACATACAAAACCAATAGATACATCATTGTTTGTCAATTCATGTCCAAATGGAAAAAAAAATATTTAGGAAAGAGAATTGGTCCTAAGCGTTTTAGCTGCATCATCTACCTTTATATTCCTCTAGGCAGACCATCCTGGCTTCACTTCGCGTAAACTAAAGTGTTCAGCGTTTTGTTCCCATTCCGCCTGGAATGGTGTAAAAAAAAAAAAAAAAGTCATCTAACTACACAAGTCAGAGAACAGGCCGGTGTTTCTTCTATGATTAATTTCAAACGTCGTATGTTATATACAGCATTTCTTAGACTCCAAGATTAAGGCAAATTTGTCAGTTACACATAGAATATAAATACATGTAGCTTAACAATGGCCAACAGCAAGAGATAACGATCATAACAAGAGTCAAATTCTGATACTGATTACAATGATGTTTATCTGAAACTTGATATCCGGAGGCTTAAATATGAAAGGAAACTTTGTCGTCCGTGTCACTACAGTAGGTTGTTGATAGAACACTAGACATGGACAAGTTAACTCGATGGACACAGGTTTGGACGTTTTCCTTTGATATGGGAGGGCTATTTGATGTCACTGGTAAACAGACTCTCTTTTAAGCATGAATCGTCATGTCAGTGCTCTCCCCCCCCCCTCTCTCTCTCTCTCTCTCTGTATCTCTTTAGTCCTTTCATTTAAAGTCTTCAATGTCAATTTACCCCAATCTTTCTCATCTTTTAAGATGTGATTCCAAGAATTGCATGCTAATTTCTTTATTCTGTACTATTTAATTCTACCCCATCCCCTTCCCTCCACCCCAAATCTTATGTCAGTTTTGTTCATGGAAATTTTCTTTGATTTTACACACACGCCTTTCTTAAGAGGTCAGAGATGATCGGCTGACAATATTTCTGATGTAGAAAAAGTGATCAAGACAAACAATAAATATGTTGAAATATAATATGAGGAAAATATCCGAGCGCTAAATTTTCGAAACTTTTTAGTTTATTACTCTCAGACTTTGCAAACCATAATTTTCTCTGTATGAGAATAGTGAAAGAAAGACATGTTCTCTATGCTGCGATGAAGACAAAACGAAACAAAACAAAGCAATTAAAAAAAATTCATCTACATGTAATATGATATCCATGTATGTAAAACTGTTGAATTTATCACACTTTGTTACAACAGCAATGCCGTTTTTTGGTTTTCTTTACTATTTTGTTCAGGATAGCTCATTAGACATTTACATATAAGCATCCATTTGCAGTTCATATTTAAGGGCCTAATTAGCATCCGTTTATCCACAGCCGATGCCCATTCCCTGTGAGCGGAGCCAGATTGCTTAGAAAACAAGTTCCGACTTAATAAAGCTGAAAACAGACTCACAATTTTGAAATCCCAGGTCCAATTCCTGGCACTCATAGACGACCAGAGGTACAGAGAGCTGATTGCCCACGTGCACTGTCTGACATGTTTACTCTGGGCCTAAATAAAAATATAATTCTGGCGCAAATAGTATGATCAAACGTTCCAGAAACTTACCTGTGCTCTCAGAGAAGAGACAAAAAGAGAGCTATTTCATATGTAGTTTTTAATGTAATTTCTATTTTATTTCAATTTTACAGCGTCTTAATCATCATAATAAAGCAGGTTATTGCCCTGAGGAAGAGTCAAGTTGACTCGAAAATTTGGCAGATATTTGACCATCACAATCAAGTTATAGATTTCTGTGTTGTTTGTTTTTCTTCAATTGTTTTGCCAGTTGCCGGTCTGACAGTTGTATTATATTTTTGTAAAATAATAAGGCAGGTTAATTATGTTGTGTGCTTTTTTTTTTTTTTTTTGTTAGATTACTTACCGGTTGGACAGTCTTTTTTAGTTTTTATAATAGGGCCTATTAATATGTTTTTACCCTGGTTAGACACTTATGTACATGTAATAGTATGTTCCTTATTAACTAAAAGGCTCACAGAGAGCAGATTCTGCAATGTGACATGTTACAGCTAAACATCACTGTCCACCATTGCCGTCACATGTTTGGAATGTCTATATAACTCTGAACAGTTGGGACATGGTCGTTTTGAGCAACTGTACAGTTCTTTCCATTCCTCAGTAACAATATTATCAATTTCTTCCTTTCGTGCCCAGTCTGTCGTCCTGAACAAAGATGTAAGTCTATCAGTGGAGAAGAGGAAGCAGTGCTTGGTATCAGGCTTAGAATGACTGAGAAGAATTCAAGATAACAGCCTGCCACCAAAAATTACTTTTTTTCCCCTTTCCAAATTTAAAATATATTATGTATATATACATTCCACTTAAAATATTCAAACATAGCAAAAGCCAAACATTATTAATCTGAGCATAGTTAGGTTCTTGTGAAGAAAATGTAGAGAAAACCAGTTTTTACATTAATTCTTCATGCTTCATCCATGAGTTATTATAATCGTAAGCTCAATTCACTGCTGTTTCAACATTGCCCGTCAGGAATGAAAACGCAGTGAATGTTATAACATCTACTAAATCTTGTTTTGCTAATGGTTTTTAGTCTCACGCCATTCTGATAAAGAAGTACGATATACGTTTGCAGAGATTTTTGCACCAATCTCAGTACTAATGTCTCAAAACACAATTTTCTGAAATGTTATTCTTCATTTTGAAGGTTCTTTTAATCTATCTTAGATGGATCTGAATCGGATGTTTCCTCTGATGTTTTCTGGTCAGGACAGAGAACTCGTCTCTTTATCTCTCTCTCTCTCTCTCTCACACACACACACACACACACACACACACACACACAGACTCTGGCACACATACACACACATGCACACACACACACGCAGCCACACATACACGCAGACACACATACACATCCGCACACACATACACACAGTTGCAATAAAAAATAAAAAGCCATGCTCTCCACCAACTTCTTTTCTATTTTCATCCATACCCTAATGATTCTCTCTCTGGAAGCAGCAAGACTTTGACAGGACGCACTGAGAGCTGGCGATAGACATAGAGGCAGCAGGAAATCCGGAGAGCAATCAATTACATAGCAGTGGTCTACCATTATATCTCACTGGCAAGTGGACACTAACTGACCACTGGCCGCTCCTCACTCTCTCCCACACTGCAGTCGGTATCGAATCCCATCGTTTATCCACAGAGGTGCCACGGGTTCGATCTGACGAAAGATTCACACACCATACCTTGTTATAGAATGGCCTCTCAAACACCACACAGTACAGTAACACTGATGAATTCACCACGTTTAATCACGAACAATCATTTATTTAAACAAAAATATGAGTATCAAAATAGAAACCCTGACAGTCTCTATTGACAGTTTGTAAGAAGACCTAGCTATGCCTAAGTAAACTAAAGGTCAATCATACCCTATTTTTTTTTACGAATCTATGATATTTACACTCAAATGCTTGAGCAACAATTGCATACAAATAACTGAGGTGAGGATTATGTCAATGAATCTCAAGATCTGTTGACTCTAACAGCTGTGGTCCAGTAAGACAGAGATGGTGATGTGGTCGATAATTTTCAGGCCCACATCTATTTTTATCACACGTACACTCATAGAAGTAGACACATTCACTCATATTTAAAAAAAAAAGACACAACACACAAAAACAAACAAAAAGAACAAGAACAAGAGCTGATAAGAGGAAAGAAGGAGAAAGGAAGAAAACCATTGGGTAAAGTGGGTCACCGAACAGGAAACAAGAGGTAGAGAGAGCGAGGGAAAAAAAAAGAGAAAGAGAAGAAAAGAAATGAAAGAGATGTGTTGTCTTTCTAGTGAAAGAAGAAATCATTGAAAATATTCATGGACGTTTTTCTCAACAGTATTGTTAGAAAAATAAAATTTGTTACTCCTTTTCGCCCTCGCATGGGCCGGGGTTTACAAGTAGGTTCTTTGCTCCCACCTGCAGGCGGTGCAAGCCCGCCATCGGTGGGATGTCTCCCATGGAGTGCCATCCTTGACAGTCCAGGAGCGACATCTCTTCCCTCTCTCCTTGACCCTGTCTTCTGTCCCGCTTTCTTTCCTCTCTTCTTCTTGACGTGTAAACGTAACATACTATGTTTGACACAATTATAGCCGTAATCGTGCTGATTTGACGTTAAACCTCAACACAAACAAACAAACAAACAATACCCTTTTCGATCAACCAATATTATCGAGTAGATATTTCTAGACCAGCCAGCAGATTTTTCAGCTCACTACGACGATGTAGTTGCTAGTATCGTGTCCCATATCTCTATCTGTGGAATCGAAGGCGGCCATCTTTCTCCTCGGTTTATGAGTCGCTATCCAATTATCTCCCCTCACTGATAATGAGGCCAGCAAGCTGAGGCGACCCCTAGCGGCGCGCGGGCCAGTAAGCTAGTGGATCGTAAATATCAGGTCCGATAAAACCTCCATCTTTCTCTCTGTGACGCCCATACTTATAGACAAATCCATGGCAATTCATTTTAATAGAAAAGGAATTAAGAATGATATATTCGCTCATTTGTTGCGAATTAAAAAAAAAAAGCTACTAATGCAAGAACGAAAACGGACGATTGCAGTGTACAAAATTTCTCTTAAAGAGTGATTCATTTAGCTGACATTCTGAAAAACAGCATTAAGATCTAATGACAAAAGATTAGTGCTGGGATTGGATGTGTCAGAATACCACCCCAATACCAATCTTTTGTCAGTACCGTGAAGATAACCACCACCAGGAGGTTGAAAGACGTATACAGAACGTAACGGTATTTGTCAGAATTCTCAGCTATAGTAATACATTCTCGTGTGCATTCTGGGGACGAGGGCGGATGGGAATGGAAGATGGGAGGGAGGGGGGGGGGGAGAGAAAAGCCAAGGAAATGCAGTTCACATTCTGAACGTAAATTGGCCACGGAGAGGGAACTGGTAAATTTCTGTCTTCTAAAAAATAAGCCCTTGTGAGACCTCGTCCTTTGGAGTCATGGTGATTATAGAATATTTAGCACCAAGATCAAGTTGCTTGTGTGTGTTATTTGTTGTTCCTAAGTTTTGTTAGTTAATAGCCGGTGAGAAAGTTTTGTTATATTTTATAAAATGATTATAATAGATGATGTAAACGGATTTATTGATATGTGTTTCCTATTGCACACAGGAATCAAATTTGCAGAAGAACAGTGTCACTATTGATGTCGACGATAAAATGGAGAGACAGATAAAATTCCCATTTCAATAAACATAATAATGGAAAAAGTCTTTACTTCCATCCCGAGTGTGTTTTTTTGACGTTGTTCTTAACAGACATGAGAGATAGTGGAAGATGCTGTCTGATTTGGCTGATGTGTGCACAAATACAATGAGGATCAGATTTGCTCACGCACAAACCAAGTCTCGAAGTCAATAGAATAAAGAAGGGCAAAAAAACTTTAACCTTCTAACACCCGGAACAATAAAAAATAACATAACAACAGCAATGGTCATACGTCTATGCAACAATGAATATCAACGCCATCATAGTGAGAGTATCACTTTGAAATGAACTAACAGTAGTCATTAGTGAGGACCTGTACTTTGTGGTCGTTACTACTCTACATTTCCCTTGCGTTCAATCTTACAGAGCCTGTCTGTTCGCTGTGCAGAAGTTGGCACAATAGAATGAAGAGGGTTAAAAACTAGTCTGAATCTTACCGAGAGGACAGCATAGCACATGCAGACCGACAGATCCAGAGGCCAGCGATGGTGTCCGGCCACACAATAAGGCACACAGACAGCCCGTGTTTGATAGCTCCTTACGGAGGGCGCGCACGCCATGACACCTAGTAATTATAAAGACAAGGCTGACCAACTAATCACCCTAAATGATGCTCTTTAAGCTGTCCGCTGACCAGTGGAACAATGCACACCAGATTTTGACCATGACTTGTTCAGGGTCTCCGTTTCCGCTTCTTTTGACCAGCGAGTGTCAGTTGTTGGTGAGATTTAGGGCCCAAATTCTTTCTGAAATAGGACACCTCCACGGTCCCCTCAGTGGATCGGTCTATCACCATCTTGGTCAGCAATAGTGACTCATACCCCTGTAGCCAACAAATCTGAGTCCATCTTTTACCTATGATTATGATCCTTCTGTAACACTCATGGTCAACGAGATTTAGCCAGGAATCATTTTCTGGTCGTGAAACTGTCATTCCATCCACTGTTTTCTCTGTTTTGAAACATCCCAACAAACTGAACAATATTGCCGATAGAAAGTCATGGCCACATCGATGCTTTTTACCAACAACATTTGTTCATTCAAACTTAATTTAATTTTGTGACTAATAATCTATAGTATAGATCTAACCAATACTAAAAATTTGCAACAAAGCCCCATAAAAGGCTTTTAGACTGAAAACTACTAAGTGTATCCATATGAAAGTTGGTACTCAACATTGTTTCCCATGTGTTTCTGTTTATATAAAGCCGAAATATTCCTGCCATGTTTGACGTTAATCTAGAACAGGGATAATGATGGAATAGCAAAGTTGTGAGGTGAGAGTCTTTGCTTCGAATTGTACATTCAATAGGACGGCTCGTTCAAAACACCAAATACATTCTCTTTGAATGGCCTAACATTTAATTTGATCATCCAAAATATCAACATCAAGGTGCGCACGTTTACCATATTATACATTTTGAGTCACAGGACAGCGGGTGATTTGACCTATTGTAAAAAAAAACAAAAAAACCTCCTATGGAGGCCGTGGGTTCTATTCTACTCCATTTAAAATATTTTGAAAGAAATGGGCATTTGTCATGCTTAAAAACTTATCGGCAACTTCACTGAAATTTACAGACGTTAATTTCTGTTATCAGCCATACACCTATCAAAGTGCAGCAATTTTCCTTGCTTCTGTCTCGTACCGAAGCTGTTCATGACAATCTACTCTATGTGCACGTGTGGATATTACCTCGTGTCGTTAATAATTGAGAAAGGAAAGTAACGTTTATCTAATCTTATCTTACCCTTGTTCAATGTAAACAGCAAGTTTATGGCCCATATATTATCCAGATATCCATAATACACACAGAAGTGCACATGGATATGGATGAACTAAAGTGTTGATGTGATGCGCCCTTAAATTCCAAAACAAATAAATAAACGAATGAAAGTCTCGCCATTTACAATTTACGTTCATCTTTCAACAGCATACTCAGCCTCATTAAGTCTATCAATTTTACCGAGTCTCTGTCCTTTGTTACACTGTTGTCAGGAAACTCAGCGGTCAGCTTTTGCACTGATGGTCAGCAAGATTTTATGTCTTCAATAAAGGCGTAATCAGAGAAGTTCAGTTCACCTATTAATGCCGTGTTCAGAAAGTGAACCATTCAGGCCATCGCGCATATTTGATGGGTGCGAAGCCATAAATATGTCTAGTCCTGTCTCTCTAAGTTGATTGAACCAATTTCTTATGAAGAGCCAGGGTGGTTTCTTTGGGCTAGAGTTATGACATAAAAGAGGTGTAAAGAAATAATGAGTCTGTCACTATGGGTAATATTTACTGTACGAACTAGAGATAATTTGAATTAATGTGATAGAAATTCTGCCAACGGATTGGAGACTCCAATTCTTCTGTCCATTGAAAAGTCAATCCAGACGTGTTTCATTTCCGCCAGTATCGATCCAACGTTATGTAGGCCTACTTATCCATCTACTCATCCATCCATTCATCCATTCATCCATCAATCAATCCATCCATCCATCCATCCATTAAATGCATCCATCCATCCATCCATCTATCCATTCATCGATCCACCATCCTTCCATCCATTAACCTATCCATCCATCCATCCATCCATTAATCTATCGATCCATCCATCCATCCATCCATCCACCTATCCATCTGTTAGATGCTAATAGTTTCTGAAACGCAGTGAAAAAATATGGTCAACTTCCTAGGGAGGCAAACAAATGCCAGAGACATGCCAAGTGAGATGTAGCTTAAAATCAAAATTAAAATTAGATCTAGTAAGATGACCATCTGAGATCGTTGTGGATAACATTATTGTTACAATTGAGGTCCCTTTTGTTGCCCAAAGAGATAGTAACTAGCCATTAACAACAGCAACAACGCCACAGACGACAACAACCACAACATAACAACATCGCATAACAAATAGTATGCGCTGGCCATTAAGAATGTCCCTGCCATTTACAGAATCAGCACTGCTAATATAATAACAATCTGAAAGATGAGTAAATTCATTTAACCCCACGAGTCCCAAAGTGTCGATCTGTTGTAACAGTAATAGATAGATAGATAGATAGATAGATAGATAGATAGATAGATAGATAGATAGATAGATAGATAGATAGATAGAT
>JBCAUA010377509.1:0-18419 GCA_038406235.1 Peronia verruculata | reverse complement strand
TTTGCCTCTTTAAACTGCAATATCTCTGGCTAGAATAGAGTTAGCTCAAAACGTTTTTTACGACCTGAAAGGGTATGAAATAAGCTTTCACATGATACCAAAAAGTCCATATGGTGAAAAATCGGCATACGTCTCATTTTGACTGGTTGCGAGACATATGGAAAAGAAGTAAATGAGTTGTAGACTGTGAGAGTTTGATGTCATATCTCCTCTTTATACATACTATCCACAAGTGATCCTGTCCTACTCTCTTGCACAGTGCCTAAGTCAGTTAAGCACCATTCATTATTTTTCATATGTTTGTTTGGGCAAGTGTCCATTACTTGAACACTGAAAATCTGTTTCTATTTCACTGCAATTTTTTATATTTTTTTGAAATAGATCTTTATGAAATTTTAGATGGTGTATAAAATGCTTAATGACATTTTGACTGAATCACCATTACAATGCACGGCATTATTGAAGTCAGATTTTGTCCATCTAAGATCACAAATGACTGTGCCTAATGGGCGATAAATAGCATTTTCCTTCCCATTTTCTTTTGAAGACAATGAATTTAATTCAGTCAGTGATGATCATAAATATATTTTATACCATTTTAGTTTAAAAAGTAATTATGCTCTAATTTGTCTTTCACCAAGGATGAAAAGAGGCTTTTTTAGTGTCTAAAAAGAATAACCAGCTGTGCGTTTCTCAAAATAATTTTTTCAGCGGAGATCATTGATGGAAACATTCATGAATACAGCGGAGGACTCCGAGCTGAGGATTGCTGCCTATCTGGGCCTCATGCAATGCTGGGATGAAGCAACTCTTCAGAAGGTAGAACCAGCTCATTCAGTGTATTTATCAGGTTTTTGTTCCTCTGTGACCAAAGGATTTTACAAATTTTGTCTTTAGTGGATACAGTCTTTTTGAGACAAATCTCACAGGTCAGGCAGCAGCATGCATAACATAGTGTGTGTGTCTGTTGTCATAGGATCTAATGTTCTCATGTTCCTTTTTGACTTACCCATACCTATCTTACCTTTTTCGTACCTTTGGACAATACCCAAAGATGCTTCAAAAATTAAGATCTTTCATTAATGATACATAAGTAATATCAGTCTGTACTAATGAAGCTATGAATTTTTACTTTGGAACCCAAAACAAAGCTGATAAATTTAACCATCCGCAAATAGGCTTATATCAGTTTGAAACTTAATCATTAATTTGATGTGGCTGTGCTCCAAACAATTAACCTGGACATTTTATTTTAAATGGAACTTTAAATCTCTCTATATATTTTCGCTCACTTGTTTTGCAATGTTGTATAGAGTGTATTTATATTATGAGCCAATAGTCATTGTATTTTTCCTTGTAGATAAATATAAGTTTCTGTATTCATGCTCTAGGTTAAGCAAGCTTTGAAAATGGAAAAGGTCAACCAAGTAGGCTCATTTGTTTGGACCCATCTCACTAACTTGATGGAGACATCAAGTTTGTACAAGCAGGAGCTGAGGGACATCCTCAGTGATGAGGACCTAGAAAAAGAATTCAACATGGACCGCAGAAAGTACTCAAGGAATTATGAGATTTCTTTCTTCTCTGACAAATTTGGAACAGGAGCCATGGCTGAAAGTAATTTGATCTGGTCATCCAAGTCTTTTTTGCCTAGGTTAGTATTGGAGTTCAAAATTTCATAGAACAATTGTTGAAACTGCTCCATATCTCACTTTATGAGGAAACAATCCTGGTGTGCTTTGTGATTTACAGTGGAGGACATGTGCAAATTGTTTATCAGTAATTGTGGACTTTTCATTATTTTGATTTCACCTGGCCTGGTACAGGTATTTATTTGTCACTTAGCATGAACAGGTACATTTTAATTATGTGTTTTTAAGGTGATCCTGAGGTCAGTCATGAATTCATAAAATTTTAACTTAACAGATTAAATATATAGACAGTTGAAATATAATGTGCATGACCACAAAGTGTTATGTTGAATCCCTGAAAAGTTAGATCTAAGAATTGGAAGCTTTACGAAGTCTTCACAGGATATCAGATCAAATATCTGAAACAGGTGTGTCATTTCAAATTCTGTCAAGACTGTGTGTTATGTTTTTCTGATGGCTTTTGGTTTGTATGTTTAGAAATGAGCAAGTTTGTTTGTTTTGTTCCTAAATTTCATGTTGAATAATTAAGTTCAACAGGAGACAAGACGGAAAATAGTTCTTACAAAATGAGAGCCGTGGTGAGTTTGTGACTTAATTTCCACAGGTCAGCAATGCTAAACTTGACGGTAGATATGCTGGGCCACTCTGTCAATCTTTTAGAAGTTGGAGGCAGAGTACAGGGTCTTGAAGTTATGCTCCAGAACTACTTTGGTGCAAATGGGTTGTTCAAAGGTGGAGAGAAGCCACATCCAGGGGCACAGTCTCGTTGTGTCAAACAGCAAAAGATGGATGCAATGAAAAACAAGGTAATTATAAGAAAAAAAAAAAATGGAGCAATTTTTTGTGTATTTTACAGAAGGCATGCCCAACATTTGGATAAGCACTGCAGTGAAAATTGAAAATTTTATGAATGCTTATGAAAATAATCCCAAACAATAAAACTTGAGCTTCTGTTGATTATGGTTTTTTAATTGTTTCAATATCTTGATTAGCTTCCGAGGTTTTACATTTTTATTATATTTAATTTTTGTCCTCAAACCAGCCATTTTTACCATTGTGTTTTGTGACATTTTTTTGGACCAAAACACATTCTGAACTGTAAATTTGCTAATAACCAGTATATCTTCACCAATTTCACAGCCTTTTGCATATCTTGATGTACAGAATCATACTATCAATTTGATAGTTGTTTGAAACCCACAGGAAGCTATTTAACATTATGTACCTCTTAAAAGGTAAACTGAATGGTACTTTTGCCCACACGAACTCCGTAAGAAGATAATTTTGTTTCACATTTGCTCTTCTAATTATCCGATCTTCACAAGTGATACACCAATCTTTCTGTTGAACAGTGAGAATTATATGTATGAATGGACTCAGAATCTATATATATCTCCGTTTCTTGAGGATTTAAAGAAGCAAATAATATGGTGTTAAATACCCTAATACGTTATGTAATACAACTAGAGTGTAATTGTCGTAGTCATCTAGACGTATTCCAGATCTCCACTAACCACAGAAAATTAACTGAGCCTGCTTTCAAATATAATATTCCCTTCTAATGTAGAAAATTCATTTTAGATCTCAAAATAAAAAGCAGTTTTAAACTTTTTCTGCTCGGCTCCCCATCTTCTCCTAATACTATGCGTTACCGTACTTATAGATCTATTTGACTAGATCTGCACTAACAGTCCCAGTCTGTGGATATTACTGGTAGTTCTCATAAATTTACACTGGTTTTGTAATTACCTCATGAAACACAAGTTTTTTTTTGTAGCTAGATATGGTACCAAAATTGATTAGATGGTAGTTTTCAAAAGATTTTGAGAGCACTATCAGCGAATGCCTCCTTTATCGATAATAGGGGGAGAAATATGAGACGACTCTCGGTTTTGGGGAAACATCAGGTGTGGGATTGTATCAAATGAAATGTTTAGGTCATATGGCATGTGAATGCTCCAACCACAAACAACAAAGTTTGATGAAAACAAAACAGTAGTTTTTATAAAATTGTGCAGTAAAGTTTCTCGTATTTTCAAATGAAAGTATCTCCGGATCTAGGAAACTGAGCAACAAACAGAGTGCACCATGATGTTCAGCATCCTCTTAATATCAAAATCAAGTGCCAAAAGTGGAAGACATTTGACTGTAACAAAATACCGATTCAGGTGCCTCATGCTTGGTCACAAAAATGAACAGGTGGGTGGCAGCCCATTGCCGTGCTAGCTGCGCGTCCTCACTGCAGTTCCTAGTTTTAAAGATCTCTATGAATGAAAGCAGTTAGACTGAAATAGTGGATGATTTATGTCCAGTTTCACTTTTGTGCCATAGGGGATCATAGTCTTCTACAAACAGTTTATCACATGAGCTTGATAACTTGGATTTTGCTGTCTTGACTTTGATAATTTGCAGTTCAATGTGGACAGAGATGAGCTATCAGCATCAGCCTATGTGAGAATGTTTGGCAACGAGCTCGGATTTCATCACTTTACTGAGAAAGAACTGATGAACCTGAAGGATAAGTACAGCATTAAGAACATCCTCTCCAAACTGGCTAACAACCGAGACATTTCATTCACCAAGAGCGGAATGTTCATGGACTCAAGCATTTCAGTTCCCACCATTGCTGGTATGAGCCTCACTTTGAGTGTGAATGGCACAGCTACAGTTGAGCTTATTGCCAGTGGGAAAATGGACCTGAGAAAAGTGTCCCTGAAAAAGATAGAGGCATCGTTTGATGTCAGACCAAGGTTTGTAGCTCAAAGTTTTGTATAGAATTCTGACACACAGGTCTGCAAGAACCTTCATGAACAAAAATTAAGAGACAGTGTTACTGGATTTTTGTTTTTGTTTTTGTTTTACAAGCTAAAACAACCATTCTGTTCATTTACAGTGCCAAAGAGGCAAGTTTAATATTTGGAGTATCCTGATAATCTGCAATTTGATACTTGTTTTTTTTTTTTTTTCAGTTCAACAAACTAGATTTTCTTCTACACTGTTCAATGAGAGTTTACATGGCTTTCCAATGGATTGTTGAAATGCATCCTTTTCTCCCTGACTATTCACAGATTAAGACATAGGCCTATGGCTATTTCATGTGGTGGAATTAGCTTCAATGATGAAAGAAGTTTAGATTCATCTTCCATTAGAATTATCTTCAAAATTACAATACTACAACCTCAAATTCTATCTAATTCTAGTACCTTTGGTGTTATGAAAATTTTGAGATATTGTGGCCACTTTTAAAATGGACTTTTCTTAATTAACTTTAGTTCAAGAAATGTGTGAAAATTAGTTTTTACAACTTTACTTCTGATTTCTTGTATTGGTTCAACCTATCTTGAAGTGTGGCCTATCACCAGACTTGATCTTTACCAGCCAGGTTTTCCAAACTTCTTTGTCTCTGAGGAGAGAATACTAGGTTTTGCATTTTTTTTTCTCCTTGATGGGACATTTCAGGATTCAGTATTGGTCATGTTTTTGCAGTAGTGGAAATGTATGATGGAAAAGTGCAATAATTTAATACTTTTGGGTCATGGGTCATGCGAATGCATTATAACCAAGAATGATGGATGTCCATGTGCTAATGCTCTATCATCGTGATGTTGTTATAGTCGTTATATCCATTGTGTTTCTTTATAACAGTGGAGCTGTGCAATTGTCTGGCATGATGAGCCTGGATGCAGGTGCCACACGCTCAGGCCTGAAGATGATCACAACTCTGCATACCAGCACATCTGTTTCTGGCTTTCTGGATCTGACCAATGGTCAAGTTCTGACCATGGAACTGGACACACCCAAGAGGAACATGGACATTCTTGATGTCAAGTATGAACCGACTGTACTTGGAGTGAATCTCTATGTGCTCATGTTGTGACTAGGGATTTAATCTATGTCAAAATGCAAAAGTTGTTATTTATGGAGTCTAATATTTTTTAAAGTTATATTTGAAAGATCATCTTGCTTAGTCAACCACCATTCCTGCTTTTAAACATTTTCAATAATAATGGTGATAGTATTATAAAAATATTGATGTCATTGAATTCCGAAATTTCTTTTGTTTTTAAATAAATCCTGTCAGATTTGTTTGATTGTTTGTTTGAGAATAAGGAATATCTTTCATTTTAAACCTGATTTTTGGTTATATTTTTCAGTTAAGGAGGAAAAGATCAAAAGTAGTTGTTTTAAAATGAAAATCACTAAGAAGCCTGTGATGTTATCTGTTATGGTTTCTATAGCCCTTTCAACCTCCTCCAGTGTGGTCATCTTGGCGAAGTGATGTCATATCTTTAATAATCCCTATTTTATCATCATCCATCTGTTCCAATTTAATGTCAACCATCAGTTGTCAGTTACAGAATTATTTTAAAGTTACTTAATAGTTTTTGAAGATGTCATACTTTCTGGATACTACAACAAAACAAACAATTGTATAATTTTAGGTATTTACAAAAATAAAAATTGTATCTGGAACGTTATGTCAACTTCTATTTTCAGATCTGAGTTTTTCACAGTTCACAATCAGGCAGAGAAGAAACAGAACATAGTTCAGAACAAGCAGGTCAACAAGCAGAAATGCTCATCAGAAACAGTTCTAAAAGTATTGGGTTATGAACTCTGTGGTGCTGTGTCCTTTACTGATTTCAATGACAAAGACAATGCCCCTTACTTTCCTTTCAATGGGCCCATGACAGCAGGCATTTCACTGCACAAGAGAGATGCACCTAGAGGATTCAAACTGCTTGGCAAATACATTCATGTAAGAGTCCAGCTGTTGTCTTCAAGCTTTATTATTACTGTATGTTATTAACTCCTTCTTGACAGTTGACGTACCATATCTGTCCTTCTTGGACAAAACATCATATATGCAGAACATCAAATTTTATAGGAGAGCTTAAATATCTTTTCAGCCTGTTACTCAGTAAAGCTATTGTATTGTAGATTTAGATATAAAAAATATTTTTCGAAATAGGAACATTTGATCTAGAATAAAGGACGCATACTGGCACAGGGAATTTGCATCGACAGAAACCTTATTTGACCTAGATGTGTTTTATCAGGAGAGGGTAGATATGTGATATGTCATATATGTTGTTAGTTTGCAGGTGAGTGTATCAAAAAGCCATTTACTTTGACCGAAGATGTGACAATATTTGTATAAACTTTGGCAGGAAGAGTTAAAGGATTCAAAAAACAAAAACAAACAAAATTAATGAGAATGTAAATTCTCACGTGTAACATCAGTCATTCAGTATTCAGCCTGCATAGCCAATTTTCCTGCAGAGTTCAAGCACTGTCTCTAACAATTCTTTTCACTTCAGAATGTCATTACTATAGTTTGTAATTTCATAGAGGTAGAGATACCTCAGCACCTCAGTGACCTTGAACTGTACTGCTTAATTCCCAAAGAGTGAGATATGAACGTGTATGCACAGTTTATGTGCTATTTGAACAATTTATGGCATTCATAGCATGTGTACTATTTGCTTTCTAATGTTTTTTCTAATCATTTTATCTTTTTTTTTCTTTCTTCAATAATTATCTTCTTTTTATCTGAATAGTAATTCTGTCATGCCAAACATGCAGCCAAACTGAGCTTACAAAAGAATATGGAAACAGATTTTTTAAAATTTTATTTTATTACCCCAGAATCTGAACAAAATTTAGATAGAATTTTGCCTGGAAAAACAAAATAATAATGATAACAACCATGTCCATACTATGTTGTTTTCCTTTCAGAACAAAGCAACATCCACAGCTCAGATATCCTTTGACACTCCAGGTTCTCTGGTGGAGAGAGGCATTAATGTTGGCTACTTTGTCGACACTCAAGCCAAGTCCATTGAGGCAGAGATGAGCTCACCATGGAAGAAAATTTTAGCGAAAGGTGAATTGTTTAATGCATTAAAGTGTGAAAGCCATTCATTCACAAATTGATCTCAAATAAGCTTCCCCCCCCCCCCCCTAAAAAAAAAAAAAACCAACTTTCAAAGTATATTCTCTATAGTCAATTTTACATCACAGATTATGAAAAGAAGTAAATATATCAAGGTGAAGTCAAATATTTTTATACTACTAAATAAATGTCCCATTAAATTGTGTCCCATTATGAGTTCTTTATTTGATAATTTGGGCAAAATTTGACATATTTTACTTCACTGGCATCATCACTAAACATATAAAATATTATATGGAAACAACTGGAGACTAAGTCAAGTGTATCATAGCAGGTAAAAGAAAAGTACAATTGTCTTGTTGTATTTCCTCTCCACATTCATTACATCAGGATCGTACACTGTGCAGCGAGAGTCTCGCACATTGAGTGCAACTGTGTTGGATGATGGGAAGGAGTACAAACTTCTGATGCAGATGGATCAGGAGAAGAAGAAGGCAAAGGTGAATATTGTCAATATCAAATCCTATGAAATATTTCATTTCTGTCTGTTTGTAATTTTTGTACAATAATTCATGTATTTTGTGAGGGATGGTTATTTGTGTTGAATATTGTTCACTCTGCAATGCAGTTTAAGCCCTTAATTACTATTTTTCTGCTTAGGCAAATGTATGTTTTGTAGAGTTTGATTACCTATTGTTTGATTACCTTGTGGAAGAACTTGATGGCAGTTTTATTTCTTATTTGACAAACTACATCACTACAAGCCATAACTGTCAGTTTCAGCAAGGATCAAATACTTGATAAACCACATCATTATGACCAAAACTGTTGATTTCAACAAGGATCAGAAATTGTACAAAATCAAAGTACCAGAGAAATCTTATTCTGTTATTCACTACCTTTCAATAAGAATATGACCAGCATATCTTAGTCATGATGGAAGAAACGTTTACTGTTTTACTCTTACTTTTTAATACTTTTTAGTGTGTTTTTTTGTTTTGTATTTTTTTGTTTTATTTGTATTGTACTGTAATATTTTAGTCTTAGCAGAGAGATAATTCATTTTTTTATAGTCCGTGACTTTTATTTTATGACTGGAAGAAAAAAGGTATTTGAATGTAGACAATCAGAATTTGAATTTGAATTTGAATTTGAATATTCTTTAACAGACTATTTGGATACCTTCACTGGAGATAATAAGACCGGCTGATCCAAAGATATCACTACTGAAAAAAGCTCCACAGAAGTTGACTATTGATGGTAGAATTGAAATAGATGCTGGTAGGAGTGACATGTCGGTAGAATTCATCATCAATTCTGGTGTCAAGCCAGATCCGATAGAGATCAGAGGTGAGTATCAAAAGGAACAAAAGGAATATCTTGGAAGTTAGAGATGAGATTATGTAGTCCTGGACTTTCTTAAGGCGATCTGTGGCTGAAAACTATCAATATCAACTATTTTTTTTTTCAAGTTTTTGTTTTCCCGATTTTCCTCCCCTATAACCATTTTTCTTCAAACCCATATGGTTTTTATCAGGAAAAGAATTTTTATAAAAGGGTTAAATTTGCATTTTAGATAACTATATATAAGCTCGACTGCTTTTTCCCTTTACTTATCGCAAAAATTGCCAAACTTGACTCTTTGACAACAATGCCTCCCACTGTTGATAACTAGGACATCTTGGTATCATTCGAATGCTTACTCTGAGTACCAACTCTTTGTCACACTGTGCCAGTCTAAAAATAACTCTAGCGTTAGTATGCTAGACAAGCATGAAGTATGTTCTCCTAACTTTGCTGTCCACGTGAACAACAGATGACCTCAAAATATGTGATTCGCTGAAGAGTGTTGAAAATCGGCTCTGATTGATTACATTGTAGTTATACTTTCACCTTTTGATGACGCATGTTCCATTACTTGTTGTTCATCGTACCATGGCAGTACATCATTTTGCATACATTTACCTTTGCAGTAATGCCACACAGGGAAAAAAACAGCACATCTGTTGAGGGCATAAAAATGTTGAGTGTGTGAAGGTGATTGAGAGAGATATAAATCTACAGCGTCCACAGATAATGCTGATGAAGTGGATAACAATGCCCATCTTCACAATATCCCATCTTCAAGTACTTTGTGTACACAGGCAGCCATTTCATATTTGCTCCAACATATTAAGAAGGGACAATAGAGAATAAACAAACTGAGACTTGTGAAGGCAGTACTGTTATTCAGATAGAGGAACTATGTAAATGTATGTCAGTCTACAGGCAGATAAACAATAAAAAATGAGGGATATCATCAGACAGGCCATAAAGAAAGAGGCAGAAGGAACAAGAAAAAAATGGAGAGAGGGCTTGCTTATGGTTTTTATAAGCTTTTCAACCTCCTGTAGTGGTGGTTATCTCAACTGTCCACAACCGTGGTAAGAAAATAACATAACACTATTGTGTTATGTGATCAATCAATTACCCTTGCTTATAGTGCAGGTGCATTTTAGAGGTCAAATATTCATCTTTTCTGCTCATTTTCTGTTTCATATTTTTCACTAATTAAATATCTATACCTTTTTCATTTCATGTCTGAATTGCTTTGGATTTGCAGGAGAAATTTATCAATATATATTCTGCAGTATAATAATGATAGTTTTTCATTACAAAGTGTATTTTTAAAATAAAACTGATTTAAATTTTAAAAATCTCCCTTTTTTTTTTTTTCACAGGCTACATTATTACAAAAAATCAGATCACATAGCTTGTTAGCTGAAACAGATATGAAAAATCTGGCATTGTTTTTATGTAGGGTGATGTTCAGAGTTTTTATCCTCAACATTTGAAAGTTATAACATTAAAAATAACAAAGTGTTCAGATTTTAAGTTTTTCTCTAAATTGTTCCATATGGTGGTGAATATTTATGATGTTACCAGGACAACCATAATTGAAAGCAATAAAACTTGACAGAATCTCAGTTCATATTATGTTGTTATTGTTTGTACACCTTTAGAATGGAATTTTTGGTTGATTGGACAATTTTAGGATTTTCAACAGTTGATTGTCTTAAAGAACATATTTCCTGAGCTGATAAACACAAGCAGACCACTATCTGTACTGAGTTAGTGGCTGGCAGGTGTAGGCACCATCAGAATCTGGAATATTAATTTCAAATTTTGAGTCAGCTCTGTGTTTCTGTCTACCGATAGCATAAAAGCTTACTAGAGATTTGCTTATTTGGCTCTAAGCTGTTTACATAGATCAGAGATTTAATACAGATCAGACAATGGGCCAAACATGCAGCCATTATGGTAGTGGTGGTTAGATTCTCCCAGTAAACCAGTTTAGTAATCATGTAAAAGACATTTGAATTGAGATTAACAGGCTGTTGTTGTCTCAAGGTCATTCCTGACTTACCAGTGTGGATGATGCCAAAATCAGTTAGGGAGTAACTGTGGACTCCTTGACCTCTGAAGTTAAAAACTTGGTGCTCTTGACAGGAAAACATGAACTCAAGACATGAACTTTTCTCATATACATCACATGCCAGAGAATCAAGAAAATATTCACCTTCTTCATTTCTTAAATTCACATATTCACCTTCATTTGTAGGGAAATGGTATGAATTATGATTACCATTCCTTTGTTGTCCATTTGTCAGGCAAAGAGGATGCAGAAAAAAACAACTGCTTTTCTTACATCTCTCATCAAATATTTTATTTCTTAACATTTTATTTTATTCACTTTTTAGGCAATCTTATCAATAAGGATCGACAAGTCACAGCAGCAGGCTCTCTTACTTTGAACAAAAAGGATGCCTATGCAGCAACGTTCCAAATATTGAAAGACATGAACTCCAAGAATATTTTACAAGGAAAACTGCAGCCAACCATTCTCATATCAACCCCCAAATGGCGCCCACTGTTGTTGTCCGGGACTATAGACTTCAAAGAGGAAAAACTGCTGAAAGGCAATATTGCTGTCACACTTGATGAGACTCTGAAACAGCCAGTTAACCTAGACTGTGAGTACACAAAGATTCTTGCAAAGCAGGATATCAGTTTTCAGAGACCTGTAGAGTTGGTACATATTTAACCTAGAGACATTTTTATTATTGTTTTCTTCCCATTTTGACCTTTCCAGTAACAAGTGAAAATCTGCTTCTAAATTCTGTTTTGGAGAATCATATTCCCTTTGATATACTATAACCACAAAGAAACTGAAAAATGTATCTTTGGTGGTCTGCTACTACTTCTATGAGACAGCTTTATAAGAATTCAGCCCAAGGGTGGCTGAAAGGCAAAAAGAGAACTGCATTTGCTAAGGAGCTGTGTAAGAAAAATATTTTTTAGATTCTATGATATCTCTGGGTCCAAAGCAAAAAACATTTGTTTTAAATATCTGTTTTGATTGATCCTCAGTCAAGATCACCAAGCAGGCTAGGAAAACTACTGATCGCTACAGGGTCAATGGCAAATTTACCTCCCAGTTTGCCACTGTGAAAAATAAAGGTGTCATCAGTGTGGCCTCACGGTATACCAACAAGAAGGGACCACTTCTGTCAACTAGAATGACATATGATTACAACCTGCCTATTGTCAAAGATCGTAACCTGCGCAGAAACAGAGTGGTGCTGAGTTCTAAAGTCCACGACCGGAGTTCCAGCTCACTGAAGAAATTTGATGTCAATTTGTGAGTAACCAGTTTATTGTCCTGTTTTCCTTTATGCATTCTTGACTCTAAAGATCAACAATTGAATATCAGTGTTACATTCTTCATCTCCTTCATGAGGCACTGTCAGTTTCTTTTTGTTGCACAGTTTTCTTCATAGCAAGCCGCCTGTAATAACTCTTGCAAAGAGGATATATGATGGGTATCACTTGTTACTATGGACAATCATGGTGTCTCAGAGACATGGCAAATGCCTGTTTGTCACATCAGTGTCTTAATATTTTTCTCTGTATGAAAAAAATGCATCTGACATATGGGTCACAAAATGGTTACGGAGGATAGATTAATGAATTGTGATTTACATTTCCTTTCCTGATTTGATCTTTGACTAAAACACAGTCACTGAATACAACTACACATGGTTCACTAGTCATTATGTATATTGTTGGACTGCTAACACAAATAAGTTATTTTATCAAATTTTTAAATTACTCATAGTTAATCAAGGAGAGTCATGTATGTGGCTATTATGAATGTAGATTTATTTCTCATTTGCTATGATTAAATGGGTACGATATTAATTTCCAAACTCTTGTATTTCAGTAATCTGGATAGCAAGTACTACTCTGATGCAAATATCATTTCCAAGCTGGAACTGACCCACAAGAAGACATTTACAAAGTCTGTGCTGTCCCTGAGGAGAGGACCAAAGGCCAAGTATGTCAAAGACAAGACGCAAGAGCTGCGAGTGGAGACATCCATCAATCATGAAGTCAAAGATGATTCAGCAGATATCCGCTGGGGAGTTCTTGTCATATATCCACAGAAGGTAAGTATACCCATATGAAGTTAGTGTGTCCACGGGGATCAAGTGAACCACATGTGGTTAGTACATCTACAAAGACTATAATATCCACTGGAATGCTAGTTTATCCATGGAAGTTTGAGTTATTGTATCCACAAGGACCAGTACATTCATAGGGATGGGACTTATCCATAAGATGTTAGGGGATGGAGGGAGTGGGATAGCATATCTGTGGATTGTAAGGTTTCCACAGTCAGATTATTGGGGTATCTGCTGGAAGCTAACATATTTACAGGAGATTATTTTTAATGTGGAAGTCACAGATGTTTAATGATTGCTGTACAAAGTTATAGGAAGGAAATCACTCCATAACATTTTTGTCTTGCTTTTCCTATAGAACATTGAGTACGAAATCAAGGGAAAGCATGAACACAGCACAAAGAACAAGTTCTCCTTTGAAACCTACACGGCAGCCATCTATGACAAAGGCAAAAGTGTGGAAATTAGGTTGTTGGGAAATGACAAGAGCAAGAAAAATTTCTTAGATGCATCGGGCACATTAGAACTCAGCTTCCCAGCCTTTGAGATCGATGACAGAAAGTATGATAGTCGGCGATACAAGATAATAACTTCGATTATGCAAAATGTGGATAAAGAATACATTCACACAATCAACCTGCAAATCAACGATGCAGAGAAACATTCACTGGTGACAAAATTTGGTAAAGGAAAAGAGAAATTTAACTTGTATTCCCAGTTGCAAATAGATGGAGAGCACCCAGGTAAAGCAACTTTTACTCTTTCTAGGAAACCCAATCATATCAGCAGTTCCATGGAATTTATGTTGGAGAAAGATGTGTACAAAGCAGAATACACATCTGAACAAGAGGGTGAGTATTATAAAAACAACTGGGATTTGCTGTGGCCAGATAGAAGAGTCAAAGGACTTCTGGATTGTGGGAAGACAAAAGACGAAGCTGCTGTTTTGAAATTTGAAACATCCTGGGATGCAGAGAAAGATCCCTCACAGAAAATAACCTCTGACTTCCGTTTCAAATATGAGCCAGGCTCAAAGGAAGACATATTTTTGTCTCTCACAACTCCATTCAAAGATCACAAAATTTACAGCTTCAAGAGGCTGTATGAGTTAAAACCCAAGAGCTTTTTATTTGAACAACAGATGGTAATTGGTAAGAGAGAGACTGAATATTCCTACAATTACTTTATACGCTTGCCACCCTCTGTGGAGAGGTTTGAAATGACTTACAGTATGGTGACACCATTTGAAAGCCTAAGGAGAGCCAGCTGTGAAATTATGCACAAATTTGATGGCTCTCGTCATCTGTCTAGCAGCTTCAGAGGAACTCTGAATGAGCACAGCTTGTCAGTAGCTGTAGTATTAGCCAATTCTGGAGATAGGATCAGAAATGACATATATACCCAGCTCAACATAACGACATCTATGACTAAATGCCGAAATGTCCTCCTGTCTTTGCGACACAATGATGATGGACGAGTGTATTCCAGTGAGGGGATCTATGAAAGAAATGGAGCCAGGTACAAAGCTAATTTGCATGCCACATACTTCAGGATTCACTATCAGACCCGTGTTGACTCCAAACTGGAAATCAGTCTCCCCTCAGATCGACCAATCACACTGAAATGGGTGCACACAAATACATTGACCAATCTCAATTCCACTGTGTCCTTGAATTGGAAACCAGATTATGACACTAAATTGATCATTGGTGCCAAGGCTAACAAAGCAGAAAAGGATTATGTTTTTGATCTGACACTTGTGGGCCCATGGCAAGAGGTCAGTGATATTCAGCTTCATGTTCATCATAATGAGATGGGTGGCATTTCGGGTTCACAATTTTTTAGCCTGAACAAAGAGCCCAAGTACACCACTCAAATTAACTATGTGTACACGAATAGAGAGTTTACTCTGACTAGCAGTGGTAGCATCCACACTTCATTGAAAGCTCACTTTAAAGATTACCCATACACATTAATGCTTGAAGCAGGGGGCAGACTTATTGACCAGGGTAACAAGAAGATCACACTGGATGCCTCCCTTGACAAGGACAAGAATAATGGAAGGTTAGCTGTCTTGAAATTGCGCACACCGTTTGATGAAGTGAAAGAAATTGATGCCAGAACTGAAATCATGGAAATTGCAGACGCAGAATGGAAACTCAAATCCATGATATCTTTGGGGGTGAGGAAACAGATTGATGTGGAATTCGTGGTGGATATAGCCAAACTGAGAAAAATTTCGGGACAAATCCGGACACCATACAAGCAGATGACTAGCATGAGCTTTGGCCATTTCAGAGAGACTGAAAAGTCAGGCACCAGTAGTGAGAGCTATTTGGAGATTCAGCCTATTTTTAACAAAGTTAAAATAGAACAGGCACAGACATTGAAAGAGGAGCATTTCAATGGCAGATATTATCTGGAGCTGCCGGATACAGAGCTCAAGCAACTGGAAGTGAAGATTGATGATTCCAAGCAGCGAAGGGGCTACAAAACAAATGTGCAAGTCAACTATGCCCAGAACAAGGAAATTGATCTCATGGTAAAACGAAAGTATAATGAAAACAAATTCCCAGAGAACAGTAAACTGATTGTGGATCTCTCCACTCCTTACGAGGTGCTCCCCAGTTTGAATGTGAAAGCTGATTTGGACAAGGAAGGAAATGACTGGATAGGACAGCTGGATCTGAAATCAGGGAACAAAGCCCTGAAATATCTCAATATCAAGATGAACCATGGCAGCACAGAAACGTCATGCAAGAATGACTTTGAAGTGGCCTCATCAGTGTTTGAAACAGTGGTTGCTGGAGCACACTTTGACTGGGGTGAGATGGCAGCAGCTAATCTGACATTGCTGGCCCCCAGTGTAGGACGCACAATGATTGGTTTCAAACGCCGATCCAAGTCCTGGACAGACTTGCAGAATAAGGTATTTGCTGAGTTTAATGGGAAGAAAGTTGACGTAGATGTTGGTCTGAAGCATGACGAGAGGGAGACCAAAGCCTGGCTCCTGTATGACATGCCTGGGGCAGAGCACAGTTACCTGCAAACATCTGTACACAGAGTGGGCAATGTGGCACATGATTTTGATATTGGAGGTTTCTTACAGGTGGGCAAACATTCTCGACCCTACAACATCTCAGCCCAGTTTTCCTTCACTGATCTCAAGACTGCCCTTGGATCAACATTAGAAACACCTTACACAAAATCACTGTCATTTTTAATGAAACGTGAGAAACAGAAAGATGGAAGAGCATTAGATATTTATTATGGGAAATTTGGGAAACGATTCCTTTTTGACGCATTCTCATCTATGAAAAGATCTGACAAGAGTGTTGATACAACTCATCGAATCCACTACAAATTTGATGAGAAGACTCTCGATTACAGCTCCAGTATTAAAGCAGAATGGGCTGCAGATTCTTGTGAAGCTCAGCTAGAGGGTAAGTATAGTGATAAGTGGATCAAGATGTCAGTCAACAGAAGGCACATCTCTGAGTCTGAAAATAAGGAAAAAGAAACTGTTGATGTGATGGTGTACACACCTTTCAAGGACTATACAGACATCGGAATGCAGGCCGTGTTGAACATGGAACAGAAGCGATACCACGGAACCTGCAACTTGGAGTACATGAATGACAAGGAGGCTGTCTTGAATTTTGACCTTTCCCAACCCAACCCACACCGAGTCATGTTAGATGCAAACTTGGCTCTACCTATTCAAAACTACAAAAAGAATACACTAACCTACAGTCATACAAGCAGAAACAACCAATTCAAAGCTGATGCTGAAGTCATCACTGGAAAAGGAGAGCACCTTGCAGGAAAACTGGAGTTCAAGAACAAAGAAGAGTATGTTCTGACGGTGACAGGTCCAATAGAACAGTTTGAGTCTCTTACTGTTTCAGGCAAATATGATGAACAAGAGAAGAGAATCAATGGAGATGCCCACCTGCAGCTGACCATGAATCCTAGACCAGCTCGTCTTGAATATGATTTACATTTGAACAATGAGCCAGCCACTCTGACTTTCAAACTGAGAACACCTTATGACAACTACAGGAGGGCTGATCTGAAGATTGAGCACACTGGCAAAAAGTGGAAACAGTTTATGACTGAAGCTGTGCTGAACTGCGACAAACTGGGAGTTATCAACAGCAAGACTAGCTGGAGGTTCCAGTCTCTGGCTGACATGGAGGGCAGCTCATCCTTGACCAGCTCTGTGGAGAACATGGAATACTTGAAACTGGGATTCAGCACAAAAGAGACATCTGAGAATCGAGTCTCTCACTTGGAGGTGGGCTGGGATCATGACAAAGAGATGACCTTTGACAACACGTGGAGCCTTCAGGCAATGGACAACAGTGCCCAATTTTCGACCAGTGTAGGAGTAACCACTCATTTCCCTGAGCTCAGAATGGCCAAAATTAAACTGGATCACAGCCACACACCTAAGAGATTCAGTGAAAGCGTCTCCTTAATGCATAATAGCAAAACATACCTTGATGCTGATCTGAGTTACCAGTTTGGAGACAGACATGAGGGAACAGTGGAAATCAGAAAGCCGAGACTAATGTCCTTCTATCTCACAGGCTCCAGTGGTGATGAGGTCTTTGATGGTATCGTCAAGCTGAACTGGGACAAGAATTCACCTGAAGGCCATGTTGAAATTGTTTCCAGGCTGGCAGACAGAACACATCACCCCAACATCGATAAGGAGTTCAAGTTCAAGGTCATCCATCCTGTGAGGATCATGGGTTTGGAGTGCCAGTACAAGAAAGCTGATAATGAAATTCTGAGCTCTGGGCTGATCACCTGGCATGAACAGAAAGGCAACTCTTTCTCTTATGATATTGGCTTCATGAACAAGAGCTCAGTTTACAGCAAAGACTATGATGGCCATGTCAAACTTGGTGTGCCTCAGCGCAGTGTGAAATTGCAAGGCTCCTACACTGACACCGGCAATAGTCTAACAACAAGTTCTGCTGTTTGGTGGGATGCTGACAAAGATGAGAAGAAAAAGGTTAGTGTCCAATACTATATTCAGCTGATTGCTTCATGTATGAAACTAATCAGGAATGCCTGTAAATATTAGATAGGATTATATTATATTGTCTTGTTCAGTATATTTGTCTTGTAGGATATAAAAATAGTTTTGTAAAACCATTATGTATTAACAAC
Organism: Peronia verruculata; assembly: GCA_038406235.1. Lineage (NCBI taxonomy): Eukaryota > Metazoa > Mollusca > Gastropoda > Systellommatophora > Onchidiidae > Peronia > Peronia verruculata. The sequence goes on along the minus strand of JBCAUA010377509.1, from coordinate 186 downwards.
AAATCAAATACCACTTGGGATGGAACAAATTAACCAAAGTCCTCATTAAGGCAATAGTAGTTAAAAAAAGATGTACACACTTATGGCATACAAGATAGTTTATTTCATCTTATTGAAAGCACTGAATAATTTTTAAGGGCGGACGGACGGACGGGCGGACGGACGGACGGATAGATAGATAGATAG
>JBCAUA010377400.1:0-18421 GCA_038406235.1 Peronia verruculata | reverse complement strand
CCCCCCCCCCCCCCCCCCCCCCCCCCCCCCCCCCCCCCCCCCCTTTCACCATCAGTTTTTAAAAAGTGTCACAAGTGATGATATTACCAAGTACAGAGGATGACTTCCATTTGTCACAGTCACATCTCATTATCTTCACCATATTCATTAATTTTACGAGTTGTTTTCATATCGATGATAATTATTATCAATTAACTGTAATCTATCAAGCCAAAATGTCTTGTAAGATACCAGTCAGATAAAATTTTATTATAGGCTACGTTTTATAAATCTGTTTCTCTTGGTATCCATTCTTGCCATTATTTGCTTGTTTGTGAACTGATATATGCAATTATAAGTCATTTTTGGTTTATTTATTGTTAATCCTTACTGATACGGAGCAAACCGTACACTTAAGAGAAATTTCTGAGGATGTGTGATCGCCGTAGTTCCAAGAGCATGTCTTGTTCCAAGTCCGTTGCACTGACACAACATTTTGTCCTGTCTAGGAAAATGTGAACTTTTTCTCCCATCAGTCTCAAAGCAAAGTGCACTTCCAGTTTGGTGACTCGTATTTTTGTTGTCAAATTATGTTTAATCGCAGAATAATACTAAGTATTGTACAGATCACTACCGTAATACGTTTTCTTATGTGTATTTATTTTGCAGCATTTTGTCTGATATCATGATCAGAATTTTTACTAGACATTTTGGAATTATTAAAAATTTTGCCCAGAAAGTAGTGTCTGTGCCTATTATTGCACGGATCTTTTTTTCTGCCAGATGCAGTGAAAAAACAAAATGGAAGTTCTAATCTTTCCCATTCCCATAATTCGAATAATATTCTATCAAGAGACAGACGCCTAACCCTTTGGCCCTGGTGTTCTTCAGCCTTTCTCATAAAAAAATTCTGGATGTCTCACAACAGCTTGATGGCTTAATTGTCATAAAGTGCTTGTGAGCTAACGGAATATCTGCCCCCTTTCAGTAGCAATGAGGAATTACTTGTAACTTTTCACTCCTGTTTACTATTGTAAAATTTCTTTGTCCTGTGTAAATCTAAATTGTAAATTTATTTTAATATGTTGACAATGAGGAGAAACACTATAATAAAACAAGTTAAAAAAGGAGAACAATGTGTTCTATTTTATTAATTTAAAAAAATCATGTGACACTAATACATTATTTCAATTCATCCGTGATTGTCAGATAGTGTTGCACATTTTGGCATTGCTTCATATGCATTTTGAAGTCTGCTAAGACAATGGGCATTTTCAATTTTTGTTGTCATGTAATTGAAGACTCCAGTGGAAAAACCAGACAAGTCATATTTTCTACACAGGAAGAAAACAGAGATTAAAGTTTACAAGTCTATAGTTTTTCACTGTTTCCCTTTTAAAAACTCTCATTTTAGCGGAACTTACCCGGTTTTTCCAAGTTGTTGCTCTGGTCAACAAATAACAAGTCTTAGTGGTGTGCTTTATCACGTCAGGGCAATAACTAATTTTTCACAAAAAATGTGACTCATCTGGTTTTTCCAATGGAGTTTTCAATTGTCAAAATAATTGTTGATGAGACACAAACCACAACTTTCATTTAAAATGTCTCACAGCAGGGAAAAATCTCTCAATTGAATTAAACATTTTGACACATTGTACTTCGTTCAGTTACACAATTTTCAGAGATAACACAGAAATCATTTTTTGTTTTGCTTGTAAGAATGTTTCTCTTTGCTAGGCACAGGAAGTTTACAATGAGCATTCTAACGAAAAAAAAAAATCACTTTTGTCCATTTCGTAAAAGAAAAAGAAAAAAGAGAAAATCACGAAACAAGAAAACCTCTCCATTAGAGAATTTCTCAGAATTTCTTCTTCAGCATGTTTCAAATTACACGAAAAAAAAAAAAGATTTATTTTCTCCTCCATCAAGTAAAAACCTAATGTGCCCAACAAAAATTATAAGTAATTTGGCCTATTGCAGAAATAACCCATTGTTTGTCTATAATCAGTTTACATATTTGCAGGTGATAAGTGTCAATTAATAGCAAAAGTAACCAATGCAGACAGTTATTTGTAAGAGATATAGAACTGATCTACCACTGTGACAAATTTACAACATCATCTGGCTAATATTAGAATAATTTATAAATAGCATTGTCAAAGCTGACATTATTCTATCATTTGTCAACATGCCAAAAGTATCTTTCTCAAACATTTTTCTTAATTTATTATGTAGCTGTTTTAAATTTTATGTACAAAGTGCTCGTAAGGTTAAAGGCAGATGACTGATTTAGTTATTAAAGTTAGATGCAGACTAAATTGCAATTTCTTTTTTTTTTCCTTTTTCCTCACAATAACAGAACAACTTCCTCGCAGTGTCATTTAGATCTTTCATCCCCTGAAAGGGGCTATTTCTATTGAACTTAAATTTTCTTTTTAAATTTAAGAAAGGCAGAGATAGCTTCCCTTGTCAGCAATAAAAAGTCTCCATGACATATGGACATTATTCAGTTTATCTGGAGAGAGAAAAAAAAAAAGATTGAATCATGCCACCTTTCATCAGTTGTATCACTTAACATTTTTTCTTTTTTTTGTGAGTTCAAGCCTTTGCAGAAAGTACCTCACCATGTTGCTAGTTCACTCTTCCAGTTGTTTTTCTGACTGGTGGCAAATAGGTATTGCCCATTATAATATTAGTTATAGTTCTAGTTCATGATTCACAATTTATGAGTCCCTTAATCCACTCCAGGGTCCTGGGGACACTGTATTGCTGAACACTGCACCAGCTGGCTTATCATCTGTGATGGTCATGGGCAAGGGCTTGGGTTGTGGCAAAGCTCTTGCCTGTCCACTAGTGTTGAATACATTTTCATACAGTATATCTCGGGCAGGGTTAGCCTGGTGGTGCCCATCCCTCTCCAAGCTTGACACAGCCAAAATCCTCCCATTTAGACGGTCACCCTGGTCATGAACACAAGGCTGTTGAGTTCATCTTGGAACCCTTCCACCCTGGCCAGTGACTTGCGTCAAGGAGATTTTTCACCCAGTGTATTGTGCTATCACCACCCCCTTATGTGGTTTGGCCTGCCAGCTGAAGCATTTTACCAGGGTGTGGCACTTGGAGCCATCACATGGGAGATTTAAGAGATGGATGAGGAAAAGTGATGCTTGTTCCTCCTAGCAAGCAGGAAGCAGTGTGCTTTAGTTCTAGTTACATTTGTTTAACTGAAGTGATTGCCTTTGTCAAGGTTACACTTTTTGCAAAAACCAGATTCTCCATCCCCACAATTTTCCCTGGTAGGCTTAGCAAAAATTTATATTGTCTTTTTTGTGATGCCACTATCGAATACCTCAAAAAATGTTTTGACGGGATAAAATAAAAACAATGAGGTGAAAATCACCTTGTGAGATGAAATAATGTGCGAGAATACCTATAGTTTAGAATCTAAATATTCAAAGTATTATCTGTAAGTGCTAGAATATCAAAAGATGCTATGGTAACACATAGTGCTCAAGTTTAAACCCTACAAATGTTCAAAGAAATTTCCAGAATATCAGAGTCTCTTTAGTGGCACTAATTTTGAGGCGTAAGGACAGACATTTAAGCTCTAAGGTGGTAACATTATGAGTAACTGTGTTAAGATATGCTGTGCTGTTTGGGAAGAAGCTCCAATGTAAACTATGAGAGCAGGTCTTTAATCAGATCTTCTTGACACTTCTGAAGTTAAAAACAATAATTTAGATCCAGAATGATACATTAGGGTTCTATATCATCACCTTGTGTGCTGTTTGCAAATGCGTTCCAATACAATTTATAACAAGCGATTATTGATCAGATCAGTCACTGAAATTTCTAGGGTGAATATATTCCCAAACTAGCAAATAATAATATTTAAGCATATAGAAGACCAAGATTATTTATAATAACACAAACAGGCATGATAATTTCCAACAAAGATGGATAAAAATTCAAAGAAAAAATCAAACCCAAAAAATTGATACAGGAATGTTTTTATTTTGCAAATTTACCACGCAAATCTTTGAAAGAAGATCTGCTGATGACATAATGTTCTAAAAAATATTAACTCAGAGATGTCATGGAATTGGTAGAGAAAAGATTATTCAATTTTTAAGAAACCTCAAAACTATGGAACTGAAGTTAGCTCCAATAAAGGGGTCACTAAGTATAGACACGCTACAATTTTGTGAAAGGTGAGCAAGTTTTCAGATGCTCTGAAAATACACCAATAGAACTTGGAATGATTTTCCAGTCATTGAGAAAGGCAGACCAAAGATACAGTACAATAAGCAAACTTTCTCCCACAGTAAATGATTGTAAAGAATTCCTCTGAGCTATCTAGAGATTCAAAAGTACATTTCCAAATTAAAATTGAAGCCCTCAGAATAGAAAATACCTAAGTCACATTTCACAAATATTGAACTGAGGTCAAGAAAACCTAAGTAGAAAAAGAAAGAAAAAAAAAATTGGGTAGATATTAAAAGTCAAAATGTAACATTCAAACATCCAAACATCACAAAATGTAAAAATGGAATAACTTAAAAAAACATATGACCTCAAGAAAAAAAAAAAAGTGTTTTTTTCTTCAAAATAAATTCTCCCCAAACAGACTTAGTACTTTCCATGCTTAGATCTTCAAATTCAGTTTGGCTGATGCATTTTTCTACATTTTGAGTTGAGGTGCTGGGAGATGGGTGACAAAAGAGGATCAATCATCAAAACTTACATTTATAAATCATTTGTTGATCAAAAAAAAAAAAAAAAGCTGGAATACACAAAAGTCTAGGTAAATAAGTATATATGTGTTGATAAAGAATTATGACATGAAGAGATGGTGTATGCAATATGTCCTAAGGAATGCACAATTTAAATTAAATAAGCTTAATATGCAAATGCACCAATAGTTTCCCACTTGTGGGACAGGATACAATTCTCTAGTTATCCCAGTAAAAAAAAATTCATCCATGGTCTCCTCTATCTACCTTGCATATTCACAGTACACACAGGAGAGTAATGTATACATGTATATATATATATATGTAAACTATAATAAGAAATTACTATAACAGAAACAATGGCGCAAATCTCACAAAAAAGGATGTTTAATGAACACAAAAAAATCATTGCTTTTGTTTTCATTGATAATGATGAAAGAATTCACCTAAAATGCAAAATATTTTCTACAGATTTCTATTTACTTGCATTTCTCAGAATTGTCTGCAGGTTTATAACCAAAAATAATTAAATACATGTGTTTAATACCTAATGGTCAAACCACTTTACTCTGAAATCTTTTGGACTGCCCTTAAATTTAAATACATTTACCCTGCCTCATCAAATTGGAGCTAAATAAGAGATATTTTGAAATGAAACAAACATAACAAAAACTTCAAATAGAAAAAATGAAAGAAAAAGACAATATAATATAGAAAAGAGCAAATAATCATGTTACACAAAACAATCACTTAACCTTCTCTTGTATCATTCAGTATCAGATCAACAATTAATCAAGTGCAGCTTAAGATTAGAAAAAGAATATCAATGGCAGCATGAAGAAATCTGACATGTTCCACAACATCAAACTTTACAGAAGAGCAGTAAATAATAATCTTTTACCAATTTCGTTCTACATCTGGACAGAAATAATAGCGGATTTGCCACTTTAGAAGAGGAGCTTCTAAAAATGTTAACTTTCAGATAAATTTGCCTCTGGAATAAATTTGATGGATATGTCCAATTTTTGGGCATGGCATATTTCATCATGCTGCCATGACGGTCTAATACAGATCTAGTGTAGAGACATGGATTGTTTAACACAGGTAGAAATGTTTGCTTTGGGAAACAACAGCAGCAACAGTAAGTAACATTTGACAAGAACATTTATTTCTAGCACAGACAGATTGTTGATATCACAAAGATTGACATTTCCATACGGGATGATTATCAACATTTTGAAGAAAGATTAGACAGAACAAATAGTGCATAAATAACAGTGTGACCAATGTTTTGCCTATCGATTTTTTTCATATTTGAACTGTACTGATGCTTCAAAATTTCTTTCAGCATAGGAAAGATATCCTTCAACAAATGCATCCATGCTTATAGGCTGCATCTCATAGAGCCATTTCCAAATTCCAATGACATCAATGGATATGTAATTTTCTACTGAAACTATGCTGTTTTTTTAATCCAAATATGCTTTCTTTCACAATATATTGGTCAAATGAGAACATCATTTCCATCTTCCTCAGACTTGATACATTTGAAATTGTATTTCACATTTTGGTTTTGGCTTAAATAAGTTGCTATGTGAATTTCTTTTTTCTGAAGAAAAAAAGTATGAGCTGTTTGTTAAAGCTGATCTTGTCAATTTCTATTAACTAGAGCTGAAAGACAATGCATGTTCTCATAGCAGAATCACAATCAATTAACAGATGCTTACAAAATATTGCTCATGGCTGGTATTTAATTATAACTTGATTTCTTTGGGACATTTTTTTGTGAGATAGCCACTTATAGGTGACTGAAAGGCAGTACAGAAAGAACATTTTTTGGCAAATTAAAAACACAGTATAAATTCAACTTGGTATAAAATCAACCACTGTGATTTTCAATTCAGTGCAATCTTAGCCATGGTTGGTCTGACAATAATTTTTTTTGTATTTCCAATGTTTGTACGCTATAAAACTATTGAACAGTATGAAATATATGCTGAGGACACTGACAGGATTTCAATGAATATGGTAGATATAGTCAAGCATCCACATTTTTTCAGGCTAGTTATCAGAATTAAAGAACAATGAGAAGAAATTTTCATTGCTGACATAACAAGACAGGGGCCACAACTGTGATTACGATGCTGATGATCTTGTGATTAGGCGGCAATGGCAGTTTTGAAACCCTTGCTCTCAGAGCCTTCTTTGATGACAGAGATTGGCAACAAAGGATGTGAGGTTCCTTGCAGAAATTTCTGAAAATCAGATGCAAAATAAAAAGAAAAAAAAAATACTAGAAAGTGCATAAATGTTCAGTTCCTTGCAAAAAAATAAAATATGAAAATCATGGGCAAAAGAAAAATAAAATAGTTTTAAATTGCACATTTCATTGCCTCCAGATTATACGCAATGAGATAATAAAAACAACTTTGTCAATTATGGATTATCATGTCTATGGCCAGTGATTAGGATATCACATGAAATACCACAAACACTGTTTCTGGAGACACTACTTAAGGAAATCCATCGACTTTTAACCTGGACTTACCACCTTTGGAATTTCAAAACTGAACATAGAACTAGTACCTATTCATTATTATTACCCCTAGACTAATAAAAGCAAAGATATTGTCTTAATCCAGCATATAAATATTTCACAAAGTGCAATGCATATCTCACTCCCCAGTGAAAACAAATCAAGTATGTTCCTGAATAAGACCATATTGCTCTGAACCGAACACAAAATTGCTGCTATAAGTGGTAAATATTCTTGAAATGAAATGGAAATTTGATTCAATATCAGTTTGAATGCTGTCTCTAATTCATGGCCCACACCCAAATCTAATGATGATGAATATGATAAATGGTGTTCTAGCATTTCCAGCGTAAAAAGTTTTTCAGATTTATTGCTTGACTTTTTAAATGTATTTGGTAAGTTACCCGTTGACAGTTTTGAAGTTCAAAGTGTCTATAAAAAAATGAATATGATAACGACATTGAAGATGGTTGCCCTAACAAAAAGCTGCTCACAATATTTTCAGCAAATTTTTAGGCATTAATTTTCTAGATTTGTTGTTTGTTTATTTTCATGTATTTAGTAAGACAACAGTTGTCATTCTATGGCTTGAAGTTTAAAAAAATGATGATGATAAACATTTAATTCTCCCCGCTGTGCAAACTGTAAGCTGGGACAGAAGACTGTCTGGACCCTTAAAATCTGGGCCTGATAGAAGACTGTCTGGACCCTTAATGCCGCTAATCTGATGGCATTGCTTTTATTTATAAACAATCAGGTCTATGAATATTATCGATACTTACATGGGCATAGGTCATAGCATTATGCTTTTCATCCTTTGAAGCTCCTCTGCCAACCCACACAAACACTTCCTTCTTGTTGTCATAGACAAACACATCCTGTTCAGTTCAACACAAAGATTCATTAATTGTATATACTGTGATATATTATTCCCATTAATGATACACTTAAAGAAAGAGAGAAAGGAAGAAAGAATGAATGAAAGAAAGAAAAAAAAAAGGAAAAAAGAGACAGAAGAAATAAATGAGTGAGCAAGAAAAAAGCAGGACAGAGAATTAGAAGAAAATGAAAGAAAAAAAAAAGCCATTAAAAAAAACTAAACAAACATAGAGGAAAGAGAAGATGACAAATAGAGGTAAATAAAGAATTTTGACATGAAAATGGGAGGTTGCAGTTATGGTAAATTTTTCTGAGATCATACCATGAACTGCACATTGTTATGGATTATTTCTCTCTGCCTACATCTGAGTTCTCAAATTTTAGAGGAGTAATGAAAAAACATCTAACTGATTTCCTAGTCACTTTTGCGTTCTTCAAATCTGAAAAATGGACTTATCTTGACAGATACAGTTTCCCCAATGTATTCAATTTCTAGACTATAACAATGCTTAGACAACTGAAAAAAAAAAAATTCTCCTGGGTCTCCTCTGTTAATTGGAAAAAGACTCAGGTGGATAGAAACATATGCAAAACAATAGACAAAGGGGAGTGAACTGAAAACGACACTTTGCCACTAGTGCTCACGACATACCTTGCTGCTGAAGTCATTCTTGAATATTCTGCCTTCCTTCACTTTGTCAAACTGCATGTCTCCAGAGGCATCAGATAACCTAGGAAAGGGAAGATTATGTTACAACTACATCTTATATGACCAAACCCCAGGACATGCCATAACACGTATTATACATGTACAAATTACTGAAAATATTAAGGACAAAGTAATAAATTAATTCACTGCAAGAATGAGGAAGTCCTTCACTAAGTTAAAAAGTCATTTCCATGTCTTTGTAAGATTCTCCCATATGTCATTTTCTCCTTTGACAACTGGTGGAGTCTAAACTCAAATAATGAACTTGTCAATCCAAATTTGGGCGTCATACTACGATTGCACAACAAATTTCAAAATCTCATTATGACAAAGAGTATTGCACACAAAGAATGTTGCACTTAACACAATATGAAATGTGTATTTTGATCAAGCAAATAAGGCAACAATAACTGCACTGTCAAAATGCATGTCAGAAATCAACCAAAAACGATGTTTAGTGTCAACTGAGATGCATGTCGGAAGTCAGCCAGGAACACTGCTATGAGTAAGTCAAGAATAATTAAATTTAGATACAGGTTATTTTCATCAAGAATCATATCATCAATCAATAAAGATGTTACGTCATGTTTAATGAGATACATGTCATAAGTCAAACAAAATGCCTATCAGACATCAGCCAAGATGCATATCAGAAGTCCATCAAAATGCGTGTCATCAGTTCATCTAGAATCAAACAAGATACATGTCATTTGTCATCCAAGAATCTTGTCATCAGTCAACTACGGTGCATGTCACAAATCAACCAAGATGCATGTTTATCTACAACCAAGATACATGTCAATGGAGGCCCATGTCATAAGTCAACAAAGATGTATAATATAATTCAACCACAAAATCCCATGGTAAATCAACAGAGCTGCATGTCAGAAATAGGCAGTAAATTGCTTATTTAAAAGAAACATATGGAAAAAAAAAAGAGAAAAGAAAAGAAATGAAAGGGAAAGAAAGATTTCTAATTTCTTGACATGAAATGACAAACCTGTACAATTCTGGGGTTGGGTCCTCATCAGCCACATCATCATCATCATCATCATCATCATCTTCATCAGGAAAGTAGTCAAAGAATCCATTCTAGTAAACAAAAAGTATAATAAAATTTGAATTAATTAATGATGAATTCATTTCTTCAGCAAATGACATAAAATTTCTGACCAACAGTCCCCTTTCAGTTATTGACTATATGGTAATATATGTATCATAAATAACAGTGGTTTCATAGCTGACATCCCCTAACAAATCTTCTATGAGCTGAGAGGAATGTAACTTGGCACATTTTTTAGTTTTTCTAAACACAGGTATCACCAAAGGTGACACACCTCTATCTGCAGCCATAAAGGTTTTGTCTGAAGTAGTCAGCAGATGTCTCACTAGCTTGAACTTGGTTTCAGAAATACCATCCCACTGTCTAGAAAACCACTTTGTCCCCAAAAATGATTCACTGATTTCACACATCTGGACCTAGCAAGAGCTCACACTGCCATTTCCACATGAAATTTTCTGCTATTCTACTGAAACAGCTCACTGTATAAAAGGGCACAAGTAAAATAGAGGATGACTTCTGAAAATATTGTCTCAATCTTAAGACGACCCCCTAAATCATTTATTCTTCAATGAAACAATTTATATAGCAAAAAGAAATGACGTCTTGAGAAGGGCAGAGTGCCAGGATGGACTGAAAAGACTGGTTGCGCAGTATACAGAGATGGCCATATGAACTAACGTCTAAGGGATCAAGGCAAGGCAAGGCATAGCAAAAAAAAAAATAATAAAAAATCTAGCTTTATCCTTTTTGGTATGACTTCCAGAGAAAGACTTTAGATTTTTTAATCAGTAACTATGAGTCTGACATAATGGCACGTATTGGCTACTTTTAATTCAAAATAGAAAAAAAAAAAATACGTAGATCTTGCATTATGATAAGAATGGATAGAACTTGAGTCTTGGCCAAAAAGGGTATTTTACCATTGTCACTTGTTAACAAGAGCTACCCAGTTTGAGATTAGATGAAATTAGAGACGTTATATAGGACAGATCTTCATTTTCCTGTCAATTTCAAATAACTCACTCCATTGTCATCTTCATCAAAGGTCTCCACATCTGGTTTACCTCCCCTCTCAGATTTGATGCCTTGAATGACCTGGACAGCCTGTGATAGCAAGAGAGAAAAAAGAAAAGATAACATAATGAATGACTAGAATTTGTCAGGGGTTTTTCATCATAAGTAACATATTTTCTGACATAACATTTGACTGACAAAGTGACTGAAGGCCTGAGCCACTATGGGATTGTAAGACCACCTGTCACAGACATCTTGACAACTCTTCTCCATTTACTGTTGTCTTCTACCATTGTCAGGGATTTGGTAAGAAACTGGTTTGTCCACTGGCTGATGTTATTCTCCTAATGTTTCTATGAATTTCATCTCCTCTCAACTGGTACAGGAGTTTACACAATGATTTTCACAAGTCTCCATGACTTTGTGACATTGTGCTATCGTAGTTTTCTGAGCTTGACAATGAGCCATTTTTTTTCAACCAGGTAGGTTGCTTCCCTTTGCCAAGAACTTGAGGAGTAAGACAAGCAATGCAATGAAGAAAACATCCCTATATGAGATGCATCACGATGAAATCAGGCTCTCGTCAAATTTTGATTTTATGGTGTTATTGGTGTCACTGTGAAGATTATCCATTTCTCTTTCTCTGCATGAAAAAAATAATTGTTCCACCTTAAGTAGAAGGGGAGATACTGGCAATTAAAGACAAAGGGGGTGGCTTGCTGCTGCAGGTGAATTTATTGAGAAAATGGCCGACAACTTTTGTAAATCCTTAGTAATACTTGTTCAGCCATGCCATCAAATTACAATTTTTAGGCATTTAGTTGAACTATTTCAGTAAGCTGAACTCTGCAATGCATTTTTAGATTGATTTAGAGGGGTTTGGTGAAGAAAAAAAAGATTTCATCGTGTTGCGTCCCGTATTCAGTTCTTCTATAAAACATGGGTAGCAAATAATTATAAAATAGGTTATAAAATAGGTTAAATTTTCTGGTACTTGTATTTCAAACAGTAACAGAAAAAGTTATTTTTTTCATCGTTGCAATGCTTGTCTTACACCTCCTGTCATGTTCACTTAAAGATCTATCTGAAATCAGCTGGACAATTCAGTATATTAACTGAAGAAAGATTTGGTCTATTGAACAGTTGCAATGTTTGCATTTTCCAACAAAATGATTAGTGTTCACACCACACTGTTTCTTCATTGATGGAAACTTCAGGGCAACCAGGAAACTTCCCGGACACAGCATGAACAAGAGCCATCACTCTGATTGACTGGTTATTTCAATACAGCAAACATATTCACCAGAATTTCTCGTCATTCAGTTCCCTGAAAGAGTCCACATAAGAAAATCTCACCTTGTATTTCTCATCCTTGTTGCAAGACTTGCCGTTCCACTGGTAAATGTTAAGTCCCTTGTCCAGGATAAACACATCATTAGATGTGACTTTGTTCTTGTTGACAGGCACCTGTAATAAAAATTATGGAGAGAATTACTGGATATTTGCTTTTTTTTTTTCACTGATTTTCAGTCACTCTGATGCTCAAAGTAATATGTTCAGCGACTGCTCCATTCATGTTTTGAGGCACAATGCCTCTACAAGTTCAGAGAAAGTTATCTCATTTCTCTAACTCTGCAACTTTGAAACTCTTCTACCTAGTGTGCTTCTTGTAGTAGCTGAATGAAACAGAAAGCAAACTAAAAAAAAATAATGTCAAAAATGCAATGGAGAGCATTAAGATATTAACACATTATCTCATATTTGTATCTTCAAAACTTAATGAAGCAAAAACAATTCACAAAACTAAAAAAAAATTTTAAAAATCAAGAAAATGAGTGATGATATGAATATGATGAATCAGACGCTTGTCAAAAAGAGGCGACCAGAGAAATCACAATTTCTTAAACTGTGAGTGAATTTTTCATGCAGTTCTTTCTACATGCTTCTAAAAATGTATTTCAGTTAAATCTTCTGAAATATATTGAATGAGTATTTTAAAAGTATGATGTAGTCACAAAATTAAAGGGCAATTGATAAACAAAACTGATCAGGCATTATTTTTATTAAATTAGGTTGCAGCAGCACATCACACTCATCGGTTTTAATTGCCAGTGACTCTACTCCTACTCTGTGTAAAAGAAAGATTTTTTCCCCCCTAGAAATAGAAAGAAATATGGTTCCATGTGATACCAATAAGCTGGTGTGCTCAAAAACTAAACCGGAGCCTGATTTGATTGTATCACATCTCAAACACTGATACAATTTATATTTGGGATGTTTTACCTCGGTGGCTGTGACAGATTTCTTTGTTCCTGTAACATGCAGTAATCTGGGCTTGTATTCCTCAGGCTTGACATGTCTAAAACCTGTATCTGCTCCACCCTTCAGTATTCTAGAACAACAGGAATTGCAATATTGAACAAAATATCCATCATTAAATGAACTGTATGATAAATATGACATCTGGTATCATTAAATTCAAAATCTTATTCTCAAAAGACTAAACTGAAAGTGAAAGAATTCTCTCTTTGCAAATAGTCAGACAAATTACTAAAATAATTCATGCATGTTGTTGTTACAAATGAAAATAAGAATCTATACAGAACAATTTCAAGCAACAAGGCCTCAGAAAAGAAATATCCAAGATTATTAAAATTACAAAAAAAAACAAACAAAAAAAAACCCAAAAGAATAATTAGCAAAACTTTTCCCTATTCATATTGCATTTCTAGATTTGAATCTGTAACAATAATTTTAATTCATTTGTATTTTACAACACCAAGCCACCAAGCTGAGAACCACATTTATTGAAGGTATGGTTTATTAACAAAAAAAAAAAAGAAAAAAAGGACATCCAATAGTTTCCTGTTAAATATTTAAAAAAATAAAACAAGAGAGAAAGAGAGAGAGAGAGAGAGAGAGAGAAGAATGGACCAAAATGTACTTTATTCTACAAGTACCTGCATTTACAAATAGCAGGGTCAAAAGTCATCTTTCTCTTGTTCACTTTTAATAGTAACAGATATCAGAAATATCGATTTTGACTAAAAATTTCACAGACAAATATAACTTTTATTATCAAAGCATATGTGCCTCTGAGAAGTTGTACTCCTCTAATGGATGAAAAATCCATTATTTACTGTATTTGCATGACAACAGTTAAATCAAAATATTTTCCTGTCTCATTTTAGCATCTGCTGACCAATACAAAATACATGTAAAAATGTGTTCAACATACGAGATGGTTTTGAAGTAAGATTTAAACAGTTCAGATTCATGTCCCTGGACTTCTCTGTGCTGCACAGGAACATCATCCAGCAGGGTGTCCAGTTCCACAGTTTTGTAAGCAGCTGTGCCGTACTCGTCCTTCAATGATGAGAATATTGCAGTGAGAAAGATGATATTTTCTATAGTCATCTCAGGCTTTTGTATGTGGCACTCAAATTATGAGCAACAAATTTTCAAAGGGCATTATCATAATATCAATATCAATGGTTCTTTTACTAATTTCAAATCACAAGAACGTTATAAACTGAATGACAGTATCATCATCCTCAAGTTTAATTTCAGTAACAGAAAGACTGTACAGTTGATTCAAAACAATATCATATTGATCTATATCAGCAACATTCTCCATAGACTACATGATTACATAAGATCTTTGATAATATCATTCCTCAGAACTAAATCTACTCTTGTACATTTCTAACTCTTCCTGTTAGCTAGTGTAGAACATATAATTATTATTTAACATGATTTTACTATGAAGATACCATAATCTTCTCCTACCTGTGTACTGTATTTGCCAATCCAGAAATGAACATCATACAAAAGCTGGTCTCCATCTTCTTCCTTGTAAGTCTGAAAAACAAATAAATAAATAAACAGAATGAGACACCATAGTGCTCAGGAGAAATTCACTGAACAGCATACATTTTTCAATTTTCTGCTAAATGATTTTCATTATTAATGGTGGATGCCTGTCATGAATATAAAGACAAATCTGGATCAGAGTAGAGCAATAAAGTATATATGTATATATATATATAAGATATTTGAAATATTGCTTTTGTGTTTTAAACTTGCCCAGTCTGAGTTGTATGCAGAATGAATTAACTTAACTATAAAACAAAATAATGAAAGTCCATAACATTTTTTTTGTTTTAAATTCCCCCATTTTTCATCAAGGTGGTTAAGTTAATGACTGCTCTGATTTAGTTAAAAGAAATTCATGCCTCATGGTTACAATTTATTAATGTGAAACAATCCAACAAGATGGCCAAAGAACACACACTGTGTTATATCTGAACTACTGTACAGCTATTTTCGGTTACTCAAAATCTTGGTTCTCTGCTTGTGATCAATAATTTAATATTATCTCAATGGGTAACATATTGAATATGATTTGGTTACAACAGATGTGCACAAAAGGGTAAGTAAAACTGACCTGAAACTTGAAGGAAATCTATAACATATGAAATGTATCTTCTCCTTTCCCTTGTTACATTTCTTGCCCTTGTACTTGCTCTCCCACTTCTCATCCTCCCTCTCATTAACTCCCTCTCCCTCCATTCCCCCCCCCCCATTTTAAATATTTTAACATATTTATATGAAGGAGTTTTCAAGGAAAAAACTTATCTGAGAACCTTTCACCCAATCAAGTCTGTCTGACAAAAATAATAACTTGGGCAGTCAAATAAGTTCTTGCAGTGTAATTCTGAGCATCTGACATGACGCATGAGAAACACAATGTGATACATATATATCTTTTGGGGGGGAGGAGGTTGAAGAGGGGGGTACAAAAAAGAGATAGACCATGCACTAAAGTCACTGCCATGGTAAAACAGCAGCTTGAAGGCATAATATGTATAAACCTGCTTTGAGAGCATGCAAGACACAATTAATTGTCCTTATGATGTGATAATGTGGTAGATGTAACAGATAATGGGCGTGTTGATGGCGATGGTAATGGTGATGTCTATAGTGATGGATTCACTGGTTAAATGGTGAACACAAAGATATTGGATGTTATGATGAGATGACAGTCTGTGGTGATGATGACTAAGGCGGATTCTAGAATTCGACCAGTGAGACAGAATTGGGCCATTGAATCATTGATCGCATTTAATAATACATAAAGGACACAGCATATTAAATCTTTTTAAAAATAGCCATTGACTTTGCATCTGTAGTGATTGCTGATGGAAACCTATGAAGCTGTTGCTAGTGAAAAGGACTGGTAATGCTTGTGATGATGTTGCTAATGGGTTTGTAGTGCCGATGATGGTGAATGAATGCAGTAGCCATGATTACAATGTGGCTAGCAGCAAAATATATCAAATTATAAGGAGACAGTGACCGCCATGTTGACAGTGTAATGAACAGCTGAAATCTATATTGATAACTTTAGTACTAGAGAGAAGAAAGATGGGATAGTCTCTTCATGGTATGGTCTCAATCTACAACAATATTTCATCTTGGGCTGATGAGATGATTTTGATGTTTTTATGACTGTGTGCATGAATCAACCACTCTTATAAAAGGTAATGACAAAAGAAATGACTGGTGATGTGGTTCACAGTATAGTCAAATGGTGGCTCTGATCTGTGGCAGTATTTGTGATTGTAAAGCTCCTGGCCGCATAGTACAATTGTATTAGCAAAGTGATGGCAGCAGAGAGTGGCAATTCCAGTGAGATGATCCCAGTGCTGACATTTATACAACTAGCCACTGGTGGACAGTCTATCTTGAATTGGTAAGACATTTCTATAAAATGATGTTTTGACTGTCACCCTATGTATGTTAATCTAATCCCATTACCAGCTTGTTTTTTCCACCACCTCTTTTGTGATTTTTTTGTGATTATATGGGATTTGATCCTTGATACACAAGCATGTTGGAATTTTCTAGAATGTAGGTATTCAGTTAATTGCCAGAGGGCAATCTGTCTTGAACTTTCAGAGACATTACTATAAAATTATCATAGTGCTGACCACGAGGTAGACAGTAAATGAACATCAGCAAATGAGATTCATTGGGGTGTTCAGGAAGTGAAGAGTAGTTGCTGTGACAATAATAAACACTAGTGATTTAACAGGAATGAAGAGTCATCTTATGTGAAGATGTGTGTATGTAGGTATAAATGTTTTGAATGTGAAAGTTGAGTGTCCATATCTGCATCTTTAGAAACAGTATGTAATGTTGTACAAATGCTCCCTTAGTCATTCTGAATAGGATAAACATTCTTCTTATTTTTCAATGTAACAATTCTGGTACAAAAGTAGAACAGGAATAAGGAAGAATATCCTGCTCCATGTTGAAAAGTGACACAACAATGAGAAAGATCAAGGCATAAAAGTAACACAAGTTCTTGCACAGAGCTAGACACACTGAGTTACCTCATCCATATAGGTCTTAGTACAGAAGGATCAGGGGGGTTCAAAATCAGTTTAGTAACAAAATGACAAAACCGGCTACAGAATGTGAAAAAAAAAAATATTTAAAAAATACATGTACTTTACTGCTGACAACATGATCAAGTTATGATTAAACAAATGTAAAAAAACAAAAAAACTCTGTGTGGAGTCACAAATTAACTTCACACAGGCACACAGAAATAAAAAGAAAAATAAATTATTGGAACACTAATTAAAATGGATTAAATAAAGAATCACCACATTCAAGTATTGGAGACAATACTCTCTGGTCTAAAAATATAAAATCATAGCAAAAAAACGAAAATATAAATTTGAAAATGTTTATTACAACGATAATCTCTTTATTGACAATACTCAAGCATATTTACATTAACAATAAGGAAATGTACATATAAATCTATAAAAATGTAATACAATTCAAAGCTCTCTAATCACTAAAAATACATCAAAAACATACTCACATTAAGAATAATGTAAGAATCTCCTTCATAGAATTTCCCATAATCATCTTTTGGCCATTGAGTGACTTTGAATTTCTGAGGGAAAGAAAAGAAAAAAAGTAATTCAGAACATTACATTCCATATTCCCAATAGTTGCAAAACATGTCCAAAATCAATAAATCCAATCTATAAATTCAATCTGTTGTTGTTCTCATACTCTTTATGACAAAGTCATTTGAGTAAATATAACATATTTGTTTGGGAATTTGTTATAGTGAAACATGTTTCTTGATTTTATTTCATGTAATAGCTAATAGAACCATTGCTTTTTTGGTCGTTTTATTTATTTTACTTTAGCAAAAAATATGCAAAATGGCAACACAAAGAGTGATCAACCTTGCTAGTACATTCTAGTACTGACTGTAACGAATCACATACAATGTATTTGCTAAATTCTCACGGCAATGTGCACTTTCTTTTGAAAGCTTTCACTTTTTTAATATGTTGCTATAAACAGGACACATGAAGAGAGAAAGAGAGAGAGAGAGAGAGAGAGAGAGAGAGAGAAAGAGAGAGAAAAAAAAAACACACATATACACACCCCTCTCTCTTCTAAACCTCTGTACAATC